>VMDO01013629.1:0-57505 GCA_007922755.1 Pedetes capensis | reverse complement strand
AGGGGAAACACTATTGTCAGTGCTTCTCTGCTGTTCATAGGGTTTTCAATGGCAGATTGATTTTTGGGAGGGGGTTGCCAGGTCCTTCTCCCAAGCCTACAGCTTCTGGTGTTCCCAGGTGGTCTCCCATCCAGGTACTAACCAGGCCCGACCCTGCTTAGCTTCCAAGATCTGACAGGATCGGATGCCACAGGGCTACCGCTGCAGGCGGCGGATTGTTAGGGGGATTGTTTTGTGAGTGGACTGCCACATCCTTCTCCTACTTTTCTGGCGCTTGGGATCAAACCCAGATCCTTAGGAAGTGCAGAACACTGCTCTACCAACTGAGTGAAACCCCAGCCCTTCAAATGTCTACTTGTTTTAATAGAGGTTAAATAAAATTCATCCAAAATGCTGGAATCAGAAGTGTTTCAGATTTTGGAGTCTTTCTGTTTATGTAATATTTGCATATGCATAATGAGATGTTATGCCTGCAGCTGTAGCCCTGTGGCATCCGATCCCGTCAGCTCTCGGAAGCTAAGCAGGGTCGGGCCTGTTTAGTACCTGGATGGGAGACTGCCTGGGAACACCAGAAGCTGTAGGCTTGGGAGAAGGACCTGGCAACCCATTCCCAAAAATCAATCTGCCATTGAAAACCCTATGAACAGCAGAGAAGCGCTGACAATAGTGTTTCCCCTGTTGTACAGAGGGTCGCTATGAGTTGGATACTGACTCGACGGCACCTCACAACAACAGCAACAACAATGAGATGTTATGGGAATGGCATACAAGTCAAAACATGAAATTCATTGAGGTTTCATATATACCTACCTGATAGACTGAAGTTTATACAATATTTTTAGTGTCTGCCTTTTGACTCTGACCCAACCCATGAAATCAGGAATGGACAATTTGAGTGACTTCTTGCTGGTACTCGAAAAGTTTTGGATTTTGAAGCATTTCATATTTTCAGATTAGGCATGCTCAATATGTATTTCTGTTTCCCTTTCCTTCTCTCTCTTTTTCCCTATTAGCTGCCCTATCTTTCTTTTGCCAATATTCATTATGGCTACTCCATTTAATCTGGCAGCATTAGGAATTCAAAACTGTGTCACTTCATGATTCTGATGACACAGTGGTCAAGACTGCAGTGTAGTTAGAGAAGGTAAAGATTACCATAGATGTGCAAACAAGTTTAACACAATGGCAAATTGGTAAAGCATAGCAGGTGACATAAATAGAAAACACAATCCTAAAATTTATATGGAATCACAAAAGATTCCGAATAGCCAAAATAATCCTGAGTCAATAGAGAAATGAAGGAGGTATCACAATACCTGACATCAAATTATACTACAGAGCCAGAATATCAAAAACAGCATGGCACTGGCACAAAAGCAGATAGACCAATGGAACAGAATAGAGGACCAGAAATAAACCCATATGGCTATAGCCACCTGATTTTTAACAAAGATTCTAAAAACATATTTTGGAGATAAGATAGCCTATTTAACAAACGGTCCTAGGAAACTGGATATCCACATGTAGAAAAATGAAACTAGATCCCACTCTCTCACCCTGTACAAAAATCAGTTAAAAATTGATCAAAGACCTTAAGGTAAAACTGGAAACTTTGAAACTGCTGGAAGAAAACAAAGGGAAGACTCTTCAAGACACAGGCATAGGCAAGAACTTTCTAAAAAGGACTCCAATAGCCCAGAATATAGTAACAAGAATTGAAGAATGGGATTGTGTGAAACTAAAAAGCTTCTGCATGACAATGGAAATAATTATAATTAATAAAAAGAATTAAGTGATATTAATAGCTGCAATTAAGGAGAGAATATATTTGAGACAATTCAGCTAAGTGGTTTGTACAATTCTATCATTTAACCCCCAAAGAAGCTGTACCTAACAAGTAACTGATGCTGTCATTGTTGTTAGGTGCTGTCGAATTCGTGTCTGACTCATATCAACCCTATGTACAACAAGTGAAACACTATTATCAGTGCTTCTCTGCTATTCATAGGGTTTTCAGTGGCAGATTGTTTTTTGGGAGTGGGTTGCAGGTCCTTCTCCCAAGCCTACAGTACCTGGGGTTCCCAAGTGGTCTCCCGTTCAAGTACTAACCAGGCCCCACCCCACTTAGCCTCCAAGATCTGAGGAGATAGGATGCCACAGTGGTATGGCTACAGGCCAACTGATGCTGAGGGAGTCTAAATATTATTGCTTGTGGCTTCCACTGCTTGCAGGAAGCAAGTCAGAATTGGAGTTAGGATCCTTCTCCACTCAGTGACAAGAGTTTGAAAATTCAGAAGTGGAGGGGCCTGAGGCCAATTGGGAAAATGTTGAGGAAGCCTTCCCAGAGGCAGCAGCTCTATACCCAAGTGAAAACTTCTACTGACATTTGAATACTGAATGTACATCATTTGGCTATCTCAGGTGTGACTTGACAGTTTCAAACACCTATTTCTATAACCCATTAGCATTGCAAATAGCTAATTGTCTCATGAACAAGTTATAAGTATCCCACTTCTTTTGTGCACACTTCATTTTTCTTGTCATGGCCAATGAATGCTAAAGTTTGATTGACAAGTTGTCCCTTCCCTCTTGTGTTTATCTCCTATTTGGAAATAGAATGGCTTAACTCCTATTCCACAGAAAACTTATCTTCTGCCTTACATCTCTGAGGGTCCTTGGGAGATTGCGGAGTTTTCTGGTCATTTGATCACTGTAGGACAGTCCCCTTGTGGGGCCTTGGAACAACCAAGCTCCCGCTCCCCTTTCTCACTTGTAGTTCTCGTGAATAACTGTAGAATGTGTAGAAGTCTCTGAAATGCACATCCTGAGGGAAGGAGGAGCTGACTGGGACAGCTCAGACTCTGCGTGAGTCCCTTCTAGAAACAGATGCCCTTCGGTGCGTGAGCTTAGTGTATCACACATCCCTGAGAGAAAGACCCAGGTTTGGCTGCTTCCTGGAGTTGCTCAGCTGCAGTACAGGTGGGGAACTCGCAGAAGAGATGACATCTGCCTTGAGACTCTTCCCGAACCTTGGGGGACAAGCTTGCCTCCAGTCCTAGGCCTGCTTTGTCCCTGCTGCCTACTTGGTTCACAGGATTTGCATGTGGAAGCGCTCTGTCCTGCCAACTCAAGCAAGCAGGCAAAGCTCAGTTCACAATGCAAGGGATTGAGGTAAACTGTGCACAAGAAACCTCCTTCCCAAGTCCCTTTTTTTTGACTGCCTGAGTTTTCTGCTTTGCACCCCGGGATCACCACAAACTTCCTACATAGGGGGCTTTAGTCAGGAGGACCTGGACCTGGTTCTTTCTTTTTTAATATTTTTTTTTAGTTACTAGGGTGTTGAATCCAGGGCCTCACACATGCTAGTAAACTGCTCCACCACTGAGCTGCACCCCAGCCTCATATATATATATATATGAGGTATATATATGTATGTGAGTATATATGTATGTATATGTATATGTATACATACATACATACATACATACATACATACATTCATACATATATATATACTCGCTAATTACACAGGCTGCCTCTGACCTCAAACTCGAGATCCTCCTGCCTCAGTCTCCTGAGTGGCTGGGATTACCAGCATGGGCCACGGTGCCTGGCTTGCACTTGGTTCTTTTCTCCTCAAAAATGACTCAAGACAAGGCTGTGACTGGCATTTACTGAAGTGGATGGTAAGCAGTAGGGATTATAGTACAGCACTTGGAATAACCAGAGCCTGAACAGTAGTTATTATTTTAATCACTTAAAAATTCTTTGGCCTCACTCCTTATTTCTCTGTCTCTGTTTCTACCAGAAAATTCTTGTTTTTATTGCTTATTTAAGTTGCCATACCCCCCAGTTTACCTGGGCTGTCTGTAGAAACTGGAAGTAACGTTCACCACTTTGCTAATCCTGCCATTATACCTCAGGCTATGCCCACTGCTCCTCTCTTTTCTCAACCAGTAGATTCAGTAAAATGTTTTTTTCTAAACAACAACCACAACAGAAAAAATGATTACACTAGATGTCTCATTCTGCTGGAATGAAGAGGCAGTACCCATAGCAAGCATCTTCTTTCCCAAGTAGCAATCTCTAGTTTCTACTCTAGGAGATAGACACAGCTTTTTGCTACCTTTACTCTCTTTTCCTCTCACCCTCAATGGTGTTTAGTATTTTTCCTGGACATGTTTTGCTCCTTGGAACATCTTACTGCCAATCTCATTCCTAATGAACCCCTGAAAACCAGAGTTTAGGTAGAAGCATCTTTGATGCTCTGGGTTAGGTTATATCCTTCTGGAATGTGCTTTTGAAGAATGCTCTGGTCCCCTTACCATGGAAAGTATCTCTTTATATTGCACTGGGCTGCTTGCTCCCTGAGGGCAGGAGCTGTGTCATTTTACTACTATAAACTTTGTGTCAAGAGAAGTCTTTGTGCATCGTAAAATTTAATAAGCATCTGCCATAGAGATGAAAAACAAATTCATTATTTCCTTCTGAGAAGCTTAAAAATCAATGTTGTTGTTGTTAAGTACCGTCGAGTTGGTATCCGACTCATAGCAACACTCATAGGTTTTTCATTGGCTGAGTGCTTTGGGATTGCCTTGGGAATGGATTGCCAGGCCCTTCTCCCATTTTTGCGGTGCTTGGAATTGAACTCGAGTCCTCAGAGACTTCAGCACAGCGCTCTACCCGCTGAGCTAAATCCCAGCCCTAATAATAAATAGAGGACTATATTTATCTCCCACCATGGGCAATTTCTAGTTTTCGCCCGTTTCTGCTATCTTAATATTCTCTGATCCTAGGTCATCTTTTTTAAAAGTCAGGAGAACTCCCTATGAAAAATGAACAACAACAACAACAAAAACCCTGTGATTTCTTGTAGTTTCAAAGAAAGGTAAAAACAGAATATTTAGGCTCCTCTATTAGATTAAGTCATTTTTCCAGGACATCTTCATTTAGGTTAGGTTATAAGAAATATCTCAATTACTATATTCAGCAAATCTATGTAGCATGACTTTCCTGTCACAGTTGCCTAAAATGGGGTTCATTTATATTCTACTTTGCCTCATTTGATTTAATTGTTCTTGAAATAGTCTACGTTTCTCTATAAACTTAGATCTTGAGGGCATTGCCTTAACATGTAACAAATTTATTTTTTTATAATTTTAGTCTAAAAGAAACTCAAATACACTGTTCTATAAACCTTTCATGAAATAGTTTAAAATATTATTTAGATGATATTTATAAAATACTGTATCATATCATGCAGTCTTTTTAACAATGTCCAAGCTATCTATAATTTTAAGCAATTTTTATAAAATAGAGATAATTTGCAACTCTTTACATCATAAATTATTTCAGAATTTTTATGTAAGCCTCATAGCCATCTGAACTAATAGGGGAATGAAGATGATTTTCTCCACATTTTACAAGGGGCAGCAGAATGAGATAAGACTTTGGTATAAGACACACATTTGTTGTTTTATTTGTTTGGCATGTAGAAAATACATGAAATTTCATAATTTACTAGTACATTGCATATCCATATACAGAACACATTAAAGTAACAACTAAAATAAGCTGGGATTTAGCTCAGTTAGTAGAATGCTGCTCTGCACTCTTTGAGGACCTGGGTTCAATCCCCAGACAGGAGAAGTACGTGGCAATCCACTCCTGAATCAATCCTGAAACGATTAGCCATTGAAAACCCTATGAGGGTCGCTATGTGTCAGAGTCTACTCTATGATACCTATGAACAACAACAAAAATAAGTAAAATCTTCAGACAATATAGCTCTGTTAAGCACATGTAGCAATGAAAAATATGTTTCAGGGCATAATGTTTTTGTTGTTAGGTGCCAATGAGACAGTGTCCAACTCATAGTGACACTATGTACAATAGGTGAAACACTATTGTCAGTGCTTCTCTGCCTTTTATAGGGTTTTCCATGGCTGATTATTTTTTGGGAGCGGGCTGCCTGGTCCTTGTCCCAAGCCTACAGCACCTGGTGTTCCCAGACGTTCTCCTATCCAAGTACTTACCAGGACTGACCCTGCTTAGCTTCCAAGATATGATGGGACAGGACACTACACTGGTACAGCTACAGGCCCCCAATGCATAATAGCAGACTGTTTATAGTGTAATGTACTAAACTTTTAGCTTCTTTTGTCATCAAATTAATCATTTGACTGAAGTAGGAAAAATATGAACTGACCTTCACTTTTAAAGCTGCTGTTATCAGCCTTCTGCAAACAGAACACTCAGTTAAGGAAATACATTTAAGAGGATCTGTAATAAAAATAATAATAATAATGGGTTTGGACCATCTCCAGTTATAAAATTGCATACAATTTTAGAGCAAAAAGTGATTTTTCATATCTGCCTGTGTTATGAAGAGTCAAAGAACTGCAATATTTTAATGATGTTTAGAATTACTCTAGCATAGGTGCTCCCAGGTACAGTTCCATATTTTGGTTGTAATGTGTGAAGACGTTTCCATCAATCCTCCATACATGAGAGAAAATCATGAAATTTTCATATAACCAGTTGTAGTAACCGTAAGGAATTAATTTTTCTGAGATTTTTGACTGTTCCAGTTTTAAAGAATTCAAATGATATTTTCCTGTGGTTCTGTTAAGAAATAAACACTGGTAATCCCTCCGTCAGTCTGTCCCCATTTCTTTGAGTGCATGTATGTGGATTTTTTTTAGACTCTGATAGCCAACAATTTGAGAGGCTGAGGGTATAACTCAGTGGTGGAGCGCTTGCCTAGCATGTATGAGGAAGATCTGAGTTTGACATCTAGCACCAAAAAGAAAGAGGAAAGAGAATGAGGCTCAAGGATATTAGCCACTGCTTGTACCTCTGGAGGTATAAAAAGATAAGCTGAAGCCAAAGGGGTTAAGGAATTTGCTGCAGGTGATGGTGTGGAACCAGGGGCCCCTGGATCCTGGCTTGCTCCCTACAGCTCACTGTGCTACTACAGCCAGCATGGAAGAGCTGCCTTTCCCTTGCCCTTGCCAAATGGCACAGTGGGAAACTGAAGTGCCCATTAAAATTCCACTCACTCATTCATGATAAGGCATTAAGAATTTAAAATCTATCCCTTTTGTCAAGTACCTTGCTTTTTATTAATTATCCAATCGCAACAGGCTCAATTAATTAATAAGCTCTGCTACATGCATTGCTCTAGGAAAAGCTGTGGCAAAAGATCTCTTTAGAATATTGAAAAGCAAAGATGTCACATTGAAGACGAAGGTGCATCTGACTCATGCCATGGTATTTTCAGTCACATCATATGGTTGTGAAAGCTGGACATTGAACAAGGGAGACAGAAAAAGAATTGATGCTTTTGAATTGTGGTGCTGGAGACGTCTATTGAATATACCATGGACTGCGTAAAGAACCAACAAATCTGTCCTAGAAGTACAACCAGAGCGCTCCTTGGAAGCAAGGATGGCCAGATTGCGTCTTACATATTTCGGACATGTAGTCAGGAGTGATCAATCCCTGGAGAAGGACATCATGTTTGGGAGAGTGGCAGGCCAACGCAAAAGAGGAAAACCCTCCACCAGATGGATTGACACAGTGTCTGCAACAATGGGCTTAAACATAAATAACATCGTTTGCCTGGCACAGAATCGGCAAGTATTTCGATCTGCTGTACATAGGGTTGCTATGAGTTGGACTCGACTCGAGGGCACCTAACAACACCACCAACAACATGCCTTTCCAGCTTATTGATAAGATCCATGTGGATGCAATCGTGTACACAAAGGCAAACTTATTTAAAAATTGTTAGCACATTTAAAAAGAAGGCAGATAAAACCTGGTCTCACCAGAATTGTGAGAAACGTGTGTAAGGGAGGTTACTTTCAGTGATTAAGGAGGCTCGCTCTTCAGCCTGGAGCCCACAGACAGTAACATCTTAAATACAAACTTCATTCTCTGATAGCAGAAAAGCTGTTAAACAGCTGGAGTCCAGGAAGGAAAATCGCCTTGAGTAGGGAGGGTGAAATTCCAAAGCACACCATAAAAACAGGCAGCTGATATTTTTATTGATGTAATTTATTTTGAGAGGCAGGCAAGTAAATATTTAAAAAACAAAGTCAATAATTTTCTTTTTTATTTGCTCAGACAAATGGAAAGGTCACCACTCAGATGCCTCATCGGAGGTCCTCCCAGGCAACAGGACCGCGGCAGTGATTTTTCAGCCTTGTAATTACTGCCAGTTTGCAGAGAGCGTGCACATTTGCATAATACAGAGCAATGTGTTACCAATACAACAGAATGTGGGACCCAACAGTCAGATCTAGCAAAATTAACTGGACCAAAGGGGAAATTAACTCTTTTAGTCCACATTAGATGTTTCTGGGATCTTTCGCAAGTGGGCATTCTGGAGGCTGATGTTGGCAACAGATGTTTCATACAATGCCTACCATTTCGGCAGATGGTATATCCAAGGTGGGACAAAAATTGAGCAGTAAGAAATTATAGATAATCCCTTATGTTTGCATGTGGGAGAACTGAGATTTAGAAACATCAAGGAGCTTGTTCAAAGCCACTCAGGTATAAAATGGTTCAAATGGAATGGAAGCTAATGTCTTATGACTTCAGGTTCAACTGTCTGCCACACTTGCTTCAAGTCAAAGAAACAAACCTGCCCATTACTCAGTGTCTGAGGAAAGGCTTGCATTTCAAAGTTTTCACTGCAGGCATCTACAGGATGCCTATTCATCTCTCTTGAATCCTGTCACGCTTGTATACTCAGAGATGTTGAGACTTGCCGTTGATTATGAAGTTAAGTGATTTCCCAAATCCAGCCCAGACACAACCCCACGACTTGGCAGTTATGTCTCCAGCTCCTAGCTGACTTTTCTTTCGCACAAGGCCCATTATATTCCTTCTCAAATCACTTACCTTTATAAAGTGGCTGGTTACACCAACCTTGTCTAAATCTCAGAGGGATGAAAACTACCATGATGAAGTCTTAAGTGGCTAGAAAAGTACAAGGGGCAAAGCTGATACTAAACACTATTGGGATCCCCATCCAAGTCTTCATCACGTCATCAAATAAACACTACCAAGGTGGAGACAGCTCAATTCCAGTCATCCCAGGATGCACTGGACCTTGAGTAACATCCTTTCTCTCACCTGGTCCAGCTGTAGGCATCATCAGGAAATTTCCCAAGGACCATGTTCTAGTGAAGTTCCCTGTTAATTTTTGGCATCTATAAGCTTCTGAGAAGATCTCCTTTACTATTGTAACTGCCTATGTTGTGACCTCAAAGCTGACTTGTATTTGCATTTCATTCATATTTTAAGACAAATGTGAATGAAGTTCAGCATTTATTGCTTCAAACCCTTAAGGCACCTACCCCCCACCCCATTCTGCTTTATGATTGACCAAGGTTCCAGAGCAAATAATGACATAAATAAGGATTTTGAGAGAGACTAAATATTCCATGGGCTAGGATTTAGCTCAGTTGGTAGAGCACTGCGCTGCAGTCTCTGAGGTCCCGAGTTCAATTTCCAGCACCGCAAAAATGGGAGAAGGACCTGGCAATCCACTCCCAAGGCAATCCTGAAACAGTCAGCCATTGAAAACCCTATGAGGGTCGCTATGAGTCAGAGACAACTCGACAGCACCTAACAACAACAACAACAACACGTATTCCATGGAGCTAAGTTTAGCTCAGTTGGGAGAGTGGTTGCTGTGCATGCACTGAGGCACTAGTTGGATCCCTAGCACCACAAAAATGGAAGAAAGACCTGGCAGCCCACTCTCTAAACAATCCTCAAAACAATTAGCCATGGAAAACTCTATGAATAGCAAAGAAGCACTGACATAGTGCCAGAAAGGGTACAGTGTCAAGTGCTTCCATCCGTTGTACATACAGTCAGTATGAGTTGGACCAAACAATAGGAAGTATTCAATGACAGATTGTTCATTTAAAATACATTAAATTAAAAATGATTTGAGTTCAGATGAGTTTGTCTGAATTTTATCAGAGTAGAATAGAAAGAACATGAATTTCAGAATGTGGAATCTAGAACTCCAATCTCAGTTTCATCACAAAGTTGCTGTATGACCCTGGGTAAGTCACTCCTCTGTGTTGTTGTTGTTAGGTACTGTCGAGGCAGGTCCAATTTATAGCAACCCTAAGTGCATCTGAATGAAACATTCCCCAACTCTGTGCCAGGCACTCAATCTTTTTTATGTTTAAGCCCATGTTGCAGTCACTGTGTCAGTCCATCTAGTTGAGGGTCTTCCTTTTGTTCATTGACCTACCAATCTTCCAAATATGATGTCCTTTTCCAGGGACTGGTCCCTCCTGACTACATGTGCAAAACACATAACATGCAGTCTAGCCATCCTTGCTTCCAAGGAGCACTCTGCATGCACTTCTTCTAGAACAGATCTATTGGTTCTTTTGGCAGTCCGTGGTATATTCAATATTCATCTCCAGTACCATAATTCAAAAGCACCAATTCTCCTGTCTCCGTCATTCAATGTCCAGCTTTCACAAGCATCTGAAGTGACTGAAAATACCATGGCATGAGTCAGGTGCACCTTTGTCTACAATATGACATCATAATTTTCAACACTTTAAGAAGGTCTTTTGCAACAATTTTTCTCAATGAAATGTATCTTCTGATTTCTTGACTGCTGCTTCCTTTAGGTGTTGGTTGCAGAACCAAGTAAAGCAAAATCTTAGACAACCTCAATCTTTTCTCTGTTTATCATGAAGTTGTGTACTAACTCATTTGGAAGGATTTTTGTTTCCTTGATGTTGAGGCGCAATCCATACTGAAAGCTGTGTTCTTTGGTCTTCGTCAGTAAATGTTTCAAGCCCTCTTCATTTTAATGAGAGACTGGGTGGTGTCTAAGTATCATGCCAGGCTGCAGCCATTTGCACTTTATGCTATCATGAACTCTATAGCAGCAGAAGTGCTTTCACTAACTTTTTGGCAGCTATCTATTGTTCCATACTTGTGGGAAATGGGCTACATAAGAACTCAAGTAGTCAAATATTCTCCAGGATATTTTCAGAAAAGACCATGGATCAGGTTCTCAGAGCATTTTGACAAGTCTTGGATAGAGTTATCTAGTCATGATTCTGCAGAATGAGGGAGGTTCATCAGTTATATTCTCATTTATTTGTGACTATTGTAGGTAGTTATGGAGTGGCAGATGTCTTAATTGTATAATAATGAGTTTAATTACAATTAAGTGCTTTGATAGCAGCTAATGTTTATTAGCTTTTAAAGGAAGGGAGATTTTAGTGTAACTAGTTCCTGAAGCTTTTCAGGCTAAAAATTGGGTGGGATATAACAGATCTTTCTTTGTCAGTACTGAAGAGTTGAACCCAAGGCCTCATGCATGCTAGACATGTGATCTACCACTGAAAGGCACCCTTAGCTCCTTTTTTATTTTAATTAATACTTTTTAATTTTTATTTTGAGACAAGGTCTTGGCTAAGTCACACAGGCGGCCTCTGGCCTCAAACTCTTGATCCCCCAGCCTTAGCCTCCAGAGTCACTGGGATCATAGGCATGTGCCACAATGCCTTGCTATAATGAGTCCTTTAAGCACAGAATGCACGTAAAGCGGAGAATGGATTTTAGGAGAGAATGTATCATTTAGGAGTAATCACTCCTATAACTTAGGCTTCTTCTAAGAAGGGATCCTGCATCTGTAGCCCTGTGGTGTCCGATCTCATCAGATCTCGGACGCTAAACAGGGTCGACCCTGGTTAGTACTTGAATGGAAGACCTCCTGGGAACACCAGGTGCTGTATGGTTGGGAGAAGGACCTGGCAACCCATTCCCCAAAATTAATCACCATTGAAAACCCTATGAACAGCAGAGAAGCAGTGACAATAGTGTTTTGTCTATTGTACCCAGGGTCGCTATGAGTCAGATACCAACTCGACAGCACCTAACAACAAAAACAAGAAGGGATCAAAAACATGTCAGGGTCCTGGAATGGCCCCCCAGGGGCTAGAGTCAGGCTTTCCCAATCTATTAGTTTGAACAAACTCTGTTTGATTTGTACGGCCCTTCCTTGTAAATTTGGTCACTCCTGGCATACTCGCCCCTGAGTAGTTGTGAAACTCAGATGAAATGAACGATTTAAAAGGTCTAAAAATCAGAAACTCATAGGCAAATGTTCATTGCTGCCTCGATTGGTCATGCAAGCCATCTCTTGTTGTCCCCTAAAAGGCCTTTCAGGAAAGATAATTTTCACAGCCCCCTAAGAAAGAACTAGTATAGAGGTAATTTCCTGATATTTTTAAGGGGCATGTGGAAGGGTTATGGCTTAAACCTTGATGTGGCAGAGAGATCTCTGGAAGAATTGATTCATGCTGAATCCCAAGGGCACCTGGGGGAAATGAGCTTCTTGTCTGGCACAAGTTAGGGCAGCAAGACCTACATCCCTTTTTGCTGTGATTCTAGGCAAACAATCCTCACGCCATAGTGCCTTAAGGAACTCCCCTTCTGTTTTCCTGCCTGCTCTAGGAAGAGAGGGCCCTTACCATGTTCAGAGACAGAGATAAAGAGAGTTTGAAGGTGGGCCAATGGTGCATTTCCAGGTTGAACAATTAACCTACCTTGACTCTGTGTTCACATCAATAGAGAAGCTTCAGATCATTCTTGTCTTCCCATAGGCAAAAGATCCCTTTCCTGCCAAAGAGCAGATGATATAAGCAGTTCTGTCCCACCGTCCACATACTCTCTGTGACTGCAAGTTCTTGGACTGATGGTGCTACATTTGTGACTCTCATTGATTGTTTGCCTTTTCTTTTCTGCCCCATCTCCTGTGACCTGGTTCCCACCATCTTTAGGGACCAGTGGCATCTCCATTGCTATGTCTTATTTCTTTTTCTTGTCTTCCCTCTTCTTCCTTTCCTTGCTTCTTTCTCATAGTGATATTATCATAGCCAAACATCATAGTCAGAGAGTATTTGGAAGAATTTTTAGATCTGTAACCTGATATCACAACTAAAATTTATAAAAGTTATGTTTCTTTTATAGAAAAGGAAAATAATACTCAGGATTTACAAGGTCAAGAAAAGACTTATTCAGAGCTCATCCTGCTACTTAGTGAGAGAGGAGGAACTAGAATTCATGTCTCCTGGTACAAAGCCTTTGCTGTTTCATCCAAATATATTCCAAAGAAAAGTCAGATATAAGTCATTTACATTGGTTATCTGCTGGATTTTCTTTATTTACAATATCATGAATCTGTAATATTGGGAATCAACACATTTTCTCTTCTTTATGGAATTAAAATCTCATCCTTTGGTAAACTGATTTTATGTAAAAAAGAGCCTGGACTGGAAGTCAGGACTCTAGGATTCGGATCTCAGATTTCCTTTCTATAAGAGAAATTCAGGTCTATAGCTGTACCACTGTGGCATCCTATCCCATCAGATCTCAAAAGCTAAGCAGGGTCAGGTCTGGTTAGTCATTAGATGGGAAACTGCCTGGGAACACCAGATGCTGTAGGCTTGGGGAAGGACCTGGGAACCCACTCCCAAAAAACAATCAGCCATTGAAAACCCTAGGAATAGCAGAGAAGCCACATCTAACAATACTGTTTAGTCTGTGTGGTGTAGGGTCTCTATGAGTTGGACCCTGACTCGACAACACCCAACAACAATAACAGGAGAAATTCAAGACTTGGTGGGCAGGAACATCTTACATGTATGCGGGGCTCCTCTGTTATGCAGCTTCAGGAGGAACTGTTCATTTTGTGCAGCATGGCAGTGATGTTGTCTACTACATTTTGGGCACTGAAGACATTTGTAATGTCACAACCAATCAGGTATTTCTCAATTGGCCTATTTGTTTTATGTTATGGTACTGATATCTTGATTGAACAGAATATGTAATATCTCGGGCCAGATGCAGTGGGGCACACCTGTAATCCCAGTGATGCAAGAGGTGGAGGCAGGAGGATCACAAGTACAAGGCTAGAGGTAGCCTGAGTAATTTAGTGAGATTCTGTCTCAAAATAAAAAGTAAAAATTAAAAAGGGGCTGAGGGTGCAGCTCAGTGTTAGAGTACTTATAAAGTATATTCAAGATGATGGGTTCAAACCCCTGTGCTGCCAAAAACAAATAATCAAAAAAGAGTATGTAGCATTCACACTGAATGTTAATAATAAGGCTAGCTCCATGAGTTTCTGCAAATTGTTTCTTGTCCTCAATTCATAGTTTCTTAGAATGATCTCAGGCTGGTCTTCTAATTCTGTAATACAGGCCAGAGTAGATCTTAAAAAAACACTTTGATGAATGACTTTGTGTGAATCTCTGTGTGTGAGGTGTGTGTGTGTGTGTGTGTGTGTGGTGTGTACTTGTGTGTGTGTGCATTAATTTTAGAGATGTGATCAGGAGATCTTTTCTCTAATTCATCTCTGAAGCCAAGAGGATCCATAGTTTTCTTGTATGGATGGCCAGCCTTAGGATTCTTAGTTTTCTTGTATGGATGGCCAGCCTTAGTTGCCTGTAGGTGTGCTCAGGGCTTGAATTGTTCATTCATTCATTCATTCGTCAAGCAATAAATATTTATGGAGGACCAACTCTGGCAGTCCCAGCACTATGATGAGTATGAAAATATCCCCACATGACAGGTGCTAAAAGATTGACACCAAGGCAGAGAGGCTGAGACACTATCAGGAAGCAATGTCATACTGGTGTCTGCGGGCACAATAGAAGGCCTGAGGTCATCTGGGCTGGTACGGCAGGAGAGACTTCATGGTACACATAGCTAGTGAGGGAAGAGTTGGCCAGGCACCAGGTGAGAGGTGGGGAGTGAGTTGGGTAGGACCTGGTAGAGAAAACAGCCTATCCAGTGGCCCATGATGTGGTGATGGTAGCTAATATTGGCTTACTTAATCACTTTACTTATCTGGACACTGCGCCTTTCCTGGGGACAGGATCAAACTAGGGCTCTAATTGCTCTGAAAAGATCCAGGTTGTCCTGAGAGAAAGAGGAAAGTAAGAAGCAGATTCTGAATTTTTTTTTCTTGAGCTATTGAATCTCTCATTAACAAAACTAGTTTCTGGGCCCTGAGAGCTAGTTCTCAACCCAGCTGGGTCCATGACACCATGATGAATCCTGAGTGGCAAATGAAAGAGAGACTTAAGATGCAGATCACATGCCAATTTCGTAAAAGAGCCCTCCTGGGGTTTCCTCCGAATGCAGAGAAATGATACCATTTCCTGGCTTCTAAGTGAGATTTTGAAAAATGTTCTGGTAACCTGCTCCATTTGTATTGATTGGCTTAACTGTGCATGAGAACCGTCTTTGGTGGCAATGGGAGGTTGTTTTAGAGAGATCTTAGGAGGTTTTTTATCTTCTGTACCCACGTTTCCCATTCTGGGATACAAAGTCTTGCCTTTCACTGGGCAGATAAGGCTTAGGGAGCTGTGTTTCAAGGAGAGGGGACAGAGTAATTGCTCAGGTGAGCTATGCTCTGTGTGCCAGGAGTCCTTCCCCCATCGTTGACCAGCTGAGCTCTCTGGAGATTAGCAAATGAGATTATTAAACTACATGGTCACTTATGTGACACTCTAAGTTATTTCCAGATTTCACATTTTGTTCTATTTGAGATATAACGGATCTAGGTCTTTCTCCTTGGGCAACTTTTGCCAGAGAATGGGTGGCAGGGAGCATCTGAAGGTAGTCAGGAGGGCAGATTGGGTAAGAATGGTCAGGAGTGCACATTGGGTAAGAATGGCCCCAAATGGGAGAACCATAATCCATGATGGGCTCTGCTGGGGGACAGATCCTTCTTGGATGCTCATGGCTAAATCCACCCATCTAAAGAGTCCAAAGACAGGGCAGGTTCTGGTGTCGCAGTTGAGCTACCTTGTGTGTCTGCACCCTCTGGAGATTGCAATTTCTCTGCCTGGGCATGGTCCACACTTTATCACTGCAACAGGTTCATCCTCCTGTGGGTGTGCTGCCCAGGTGAGTAGATGTGATGCTGAGCTCTGGCTTTCTCACTTTCCCTGTCTTACAGTTCACCTGCCTGGTCTTTCTGGGAGTGGGCCAGCATGCCATCTGCCTAGGGTCCTAGATCAGAAAACAAAGAAGGCATAATTTGAAAGGAGAGATCCTCATTTATATGTGACAGAAGTAGTTTCATGGTGGAAGCAATGGGTATTTTTATTGCCTACAAATAACCAATTGAAGACTTAAAATGAGGCCATGAAAAGGGAAGATGAACTGAATAAAAACCAATCCCCTGAAACTTACTTTGAACATATAATTTTAGAAAAAGCCATCTAGATTAATTATGAAATTATTATTGGTATATAACCAATGAAATTACCTCCTTATACTTTGCTTTTTTTCTTTCTTCTTTTTGAAATAGAGAATAAAATCCAAAATGAATATTTATTCCAGTAAAACTCTCTGGTTTCAAAGAATATTCTCGCTGCCTGTTGATACTTTCCAGGTGAATGCTACCCCGTAGGCTTTCTTTGACGTGCTTGAACATTATGCATGAGCAATTTGGATTGCAAGAGTGGTTTGCAAATAAATGAATTTCATAGATCTGTTTAACAAAAAGGCAAAATAGTGATCAAAGCATTCAGCTGATTAGAAAGGGAATAGAAAAAAATGGGGAGATGAGAAGTGACAGAAATGAAGGGAAGTCTTTATGATAAGTATATATATGATCAAACCTGCAGCCAGACAACTTGGGGGCCTCAGGACGACTGACACATTCACTCTTAGTGCTGTTGGGAGCCAGTGGAAGAACAAGGGCTGAGGGCAGATGTGTTGTGCTTTTTTGCTTACCAAGTTTTTTTCAGTTCTAATCTCTCTGATTTCAGCAATCTGCTTGGAGAGCTAGACTAGGATTTCACATTTCACAGATGACATTGAGAAGAGAGGTGACTTGTTCAAGGAAATCCATTGTGAGTTTTTTTCTTTCTTTTCTTTTCGTTTTTTTTAGACAGGATCTTGCTGTGTAGCCCAAGCTGGCCCTGCATAGCCCAAGCTTGGTCCTGAACTAAAGATCCTCAGCCTGCGGGGTACTGATATTACAGACATGTGCACCATGCTATGCTCCATTTTGTTTTTAACACAGCCATGACAGAGTCAGTGCTTGTCATTAAGCTATGACTACCTTGTACATTTTCTCCCCAGAGTCCACTGACCTCATAAGTGGTGCCATTGTCCCAGTGCTGAGACAAATTGAGAAGTACCTCTCACATTTGCATTGTCTTAGTCCCCATTCCTGATTTTTTTTTCCACATTATTGGGGGTTGAACCCAGGGTCTCACGCTTACATGCTCTGCAAGTGCTGGGCCACTGAGCTGCACACCCAGCCCATCCCATTTTTTTTTTTTTTTACTTTTTTCAGACAGGGTCTCGCCAAATTATGCAGACTGCCCCTCTGGTCTCAAATTTGCAATCCTCCTGCCTCTGCTTCCCCTGCTGCTGGGATTACAGGCATGCGCCACCATGCCCGGCTCATTCCTGATATCTTGATGACCTCAGAAATCTCTCCAGAAATTATACATTTGATTTCTTCCGTTCTTTCAATAAAAGGTAAATATTTCCAAAGGAGTCATATCTTGGGAAAGGAAAAATGGTGGAATAGTGGAAAGGACAGGTAAGGGCTACATGAGCACAGATTATCTGGACCACTTAGTACTGAATTCAGCTATCTCAGCTTGTCACTAAAGTCTCTTCACTCTTCCAGTTTTATACTTCATCCTCTCTGCAGCCATACCACCCTGGCATCTGATCTCATTAGATCTTGGAAGCTAAGTAGAGTTGAGACTGGTTAGTCCTTGGATGGGAGAATGCCTGGGAATACCAGGTGCAGTAAGCTTGTGAGGAGGACCTGGCAGCCCACCTCCCCAAAACCATCAGCCATTGAAAATCCTATGACTAGCAGAGAAGCACTGACATACTGCCGGGCATGGCACAGTATCAAGAGTGTTTCATCTGTTGTACATAGATTTGCTATGAGTCAGACTCAATTGGTTGGCATCTAACAACACCAACACCAGCAACATAGACCATTTTGAAGCATGGCCTAACCAAGGTACATGCCACCATTGGCTTTGCCCTAAACACACTCAGTACTTTCTCACTCATTCTCTGTAAGAAGAGCTAATTTTCAACAAGTATCTTCTTCTCTTTATTTTTCTTCTTTCTCTCTTCCTTATTCTTTGTGTAATTTCTATCTTATAAGAATTTTAAATAGCTAGGATTAATTGTAGGGCTGGGATTTAGCTCAGTTGGTAGAGTGCTGCTCTGCAGTCTCCGAGGTCCCGAGTTCGATTCCCAGCACTGAAAAATGGGAGAAGGACCTGGCAACCCACTCCCAAGGCAATCCCAAAACAGTCAGCCATTGAAAACCCTACGAGGGTTGCTATGAGTCGGACTCGACTCGACAGCACCTAACAACAACAATAACAACAACAAGGATTAATTGTATTGTGTGTTACTTTTCTACAGACAGTATCACAAACTTCTACAAACTTGTTTTTAGGTGCTGTTGAGTTGGTTCCAACTCATAGTGACCCTGTGTACAACAGAACAAAACACTCCCTGATACCGTGCCATGTCTGGCACCATGTGAGGGCTTCTCTGCTATTTATAGGGTTTTCAGTGGTGGATTGTTTTTTGGGAGTGGGTTGCCAGGTCCTTCTTCCAACTACAAACTTAGTGGCTTAAAATAATGCAGTTCTATACAGTTCTACACAGCAGAAGTCTGAGGTGGGTCACATCAGATTAATATTAAGGTTTGGATAGGGCTGTGTTTCCTTCTGGAGTGTGCAGGGGAGCATTTGTTTCCTTGCCCCTCCTGGCTTTTAGAGTCTACAAACATTCCTTGGATTATGGCTTTCTTCTTCCATGTGCAAAGCCAGCAATGTCAGACGAAGTCTTTTTCTTTTTTTTCTTTGTTTGTTGTTTTGTTTTTGCAGTACTGTGGGTTGAACCCAGGGCCTCGCGCTTGCATGCTCTGCAAGTGCTGTACCACTGAGCTGCACACCCAGCCCATTCTTTAACTTTCTGAGACAGGGTCTCCCTAAATTACACAGACTGGCTCTGGCCTCGAACTTGCAACCCTCCTGCCTCTGCCTTCCGAGTCACTGGCATTACAGATGTGTGCCACGGTGCCTGGCAGACCAAGTCCTTTTCATGCTGCTATCTTTCTGCTCTCTGTCTTCTTCCTCCCTCTTCCACTTCTAAGGACACTTGTGATTTGGATATCACAGTGCTGGATATTGGATATATCCTAGATAACCCGGGATAATCTTGTCAACTGAAGGGCATCTGATTAGCAACCTTAATTCCATCTACAACCTTACTTTCCCTTTGCCATGTCAGATGACAAAGCCACAGTTTCCACGGTTTGGGACATAAATTTCCTTGGGGGCCATTAGTTCACCTTCTCCATATTAATCCCCATCCCTTAATATGTGCCTGGTCAGTATTATTTCATCCTCTAAATAACCATTTAAATGTCCTAATTATTCGTAGGTAGGAAAATTGAGGTTTCAGAAGGTTATATAATCTGATATGCTATTAGATAACCCTGGGTCACAGAACCAGAAAGAGGAGTTGCTGGAGCTTGAACCAGCACTTTGAGCCCAGAGGCAGCTGTCATATCCTAGTGAATGGAAACACTATATATCTGGTGATTTGAACCATCAATGTAGGCATCCTTCTGAATTTCTAACTTTTCCTCCTCCTTTTTTATTTTATATCCCAAACATCTGTTTGAGCCTGCATTCTATAAAAATTTTAGAAAAGTCCACTTTTTTTCTATCTTCTCTGCTATCTTACAGTCCAAACCAGCTCCTAATATTACTGCAACCACAAACTGGTCTTCCTAATTCACATTGTCCCAGTAGGCACTGCTCTTTGCAGCAACAACTTTTCCCAATGCATCTATTCATTTACATCTGTATTAAAACTCTTTAAAATTTCCCATTGATCTCTAAAAGCTTCCAGTTTTCTTCAGGACAAAAGTTTTCCTTTAATGTGGCTTTAATTTGGTTCCTTTACCTTCCCTGACTTATCTTTGTTAATGAGTCTCTTGCACTCTGTGTTCTGACCAAGTAAGCCATTTACTTCTAGGTAGCTTTGCCTGGAATAAACTGCCCTTCACTCTTTCAACTGGCTGGCCCCTATTCTCCCTTCACGTCTTGCATCAGAAGTCACTTGTTTTCAGGAATCCTTTCCTTCGTCCCCCACAATCTGAACGACCCTTTTGATCTCTAGACCACATAGTCACATCATGGTCAGGAGAGACAGGGATCATGTGTATTGTGTTCATCACACCAATCCTAATACTGCCTTCAAAGATTGCTATGTAATAGTCTGTTGATGTTTGTTAAAATGCTATTTGCCATCTCTTCAAGTTCTCCTCATCCATAAGGGCACAATATTTCTGTGGCTCTTTTATTTCACTAAGTATGTAATTTTTGAAGTTTCTAGGTTTGCTAATTTTTTACTTTCAAGTTGCTTTCCTCAGATGATTTTCTTTAATCCATTAACCATTTCTATGTTTATGGCTCTAGTCACAACCTCTTCGTTTAGCTCCAAAATCACATATTCAACTGTTGACCAGGTAGTTCTGCTTGGGCATCTGGTTTACAAATCAACATAGCATGGTTAACAGAAAACTCTCGATTCTCTTCTTTGTGCTACTCCATCAAAAGCAAGAGCATGCCATTTATCTGATTGCTCAAGACAAACACACAGGACCACTCTTACCTTAAAGGTTTCTTTCCTTTATCATCTGTATTCAATCCATCATCAAGTTCTCTCTACCAACACAACATATCTCAGGTTGGTCCACATATCTCCCTCTCCAATGTACTACATGCAATCTCCTTCATTTTCCTCCTGAATAACTCCAATAGTCCTGAAATGATCTCTTCTTCCACCTCACTCACCTGGCAGCTATCCATTTTTCATGCAGTAGCCAGATCGGTATTTTAAAAACATAAATCAGATCATCTGACCCTCTGCCTTCAAATCTTCCTAGGGACTCCCACTGCACTTCAAATAAAATCCAAACTCCTCATGTAGCCTAAAGTGGCTTTGTGTGAGCCAGCCCATCTCTGGCACCACTGAGTGTCACCAGCTACTCTGGATTCCTCTCTGCATCTTCAACACCCCAAGGTCATTTCTGTGTTTAGTTCTGAGTATTTGCTGCTTCCTTTGCCTGAGCTCTTAGACTCCAGATCTTTTCTCTCCTGGAAAAGTTCTTATCATTCAGATCTTCATTCTAATAGCACTTCTTCAGTAAAGACTATCTCTATCCCATCACCTAATTATCAACCCTCCTCGGTTAGCAACTGTGTTAGTCAGCTGTTGTGGCTATAGCAGAAAAACCAACCAAAACAAACTATGGGGAGAGAGATTTAATGGAAGCTCACAGTTAGAGGATTAGTCTTTAATGGCAGTGGGGCAGGTGTGGCAGTGGCAGGCGGCAGGATGGGTGATAGATCACAGGACAGGAGACAGCTTCCTGGCACCATGGGCCCCTCGTAAAAACCTCCAAAGGCCCGCCTCCAGTGACTCATTTCTGCCAAGCAAATCCTGCTTCCCAAGGTTCCATAACCTCCCAGGAGAGTGTCACCAGCTGGAGACCCGAAGTTAAAGCACATGATCTCTGGGGGACATTTTATATTCTAACCATGACAGCATCTCATCACCTTGCTTACTTGTATTCCAAGGTATCAGTAATGGCTTATCTCTGTTCAGTTCATGTGTCTACGTATGCACAGCCTAACTCCTTCCCACTGAAAGCAGGGCCCTCACCAGACTCATTTACTCTGACAACATCAGGCACAACAGTGACTGATGACTTAGTGCCTGCAACCTGTCTCCTATGCCCATCTTCTGAGGTTCCTTCCTGGGGTCCACCTCCAGGCTCTCTGTTCGATCGTCTGCTCCCTGGAGTATGTGTGGTCTCCCTGGACAAGCTGTGCCCGCAATCCCCCTGCAGTGCACATACAGCTGTGTGCTGTCTTTCTGCACAGGAACCTAGCATTATTTGAATGACTCTTCCTGTGTCTTTGCAGGGCATTGATGGAGATACATTTTAGAATGCTTTTTACAGCTCTCTTCTCTTCCAAATCTGATCAGTTTGAGCAAACAAGTGAATATTCACAAGCTTTTCTAATTCTTCCCTGTGCCCTATAATCTCCCTGATCTCTTATCACCAATGCCCCCTGAGCTCAGAACTGAGGAGTTCCAAACACAAAAAGGCCAGTACCCTATGGAAAGGCCAAGTCCACATCCTTCTTAAAATTCACAGGCTGTGTTTGCTACTTGCCAACTGTCCTACCTGGGAGTCCCAGATAGAATGCTGATTTTCTTCTTGAGAACTTTAAAGACAGACACTACTGAAAAGTACCTAAAAATATAAGCACCCCCCACTTTCTTTCAGGTATTTTTAAGATCAATTTCTGATATCTTACAGAACTAATGCATGGAATTGAAAGCCGGAAAGACTTGAGCTCATATCACAGGGCAATCTGGGCAAGGTGGGATCCGCCTATAATCCCAGCATGTAGGAGGCTGAGGCAAGAGGGTCACCATGAGATTGACTGGGCCACATAATGAGTCCCAGGGCAGTTTTAGCTACTGAGTGAAACTCTGTCAAATAAATAAGTAAATCACAAGGCTGACATCTCCGCCCGGGGCACAGTCCTTGCTGACTGCTCATTGCACAGCCTCAGCAGATGTTGTTCACCTTGACCACTATGAAATCAGCTTCCTCTAGTCTTGTGCACTACAGTAGCTCCATATTGTTGTTGTTGTTAGATGCCGTCAAGTCGATATCTGACTCGTACCAACCCTACATACAACAGGCAAAACAGCACTGTTAGTGTTTCTCTGCTAGTCATAGGGTTTTCAATGGCTGATGGTTTTTTTGGGGAGTGGGTTGCCACTTCCTTCTCTCAAGCCTACAGCATCTGGTGTGCCCTGGAGGTCTCCCATCCAAGTACTAACCAGGTCCAACCCTGCTTAGCTTCTGAGATCTGACAGGCAGCCCCATATTACCTCTATTGTAAAATGTGGATTTAGACAACTGTCTCACATGCTGATGATAGAGGCAGATTGAGAATGAAGTATTAAAAATTGCTTGACATACAGTAAAATCACAGTAAATCTTAGTGCATTTTGAGGTTTGCAGCTAGTTCTTGGGATTGTCTCATGAACAATGAACTGGAGGATGTTTCACATAGCCACTTGTGAGAGGGTACTCTCAGCCCTTACAATCCACACAAACATACAGTTTGGCTCCTGGCAGATTGGGGTTGATTATTATTTACAACTGAATGTTGTGCTTTCATCTGAGAAGACTTCATTAGGCACAGAGAATTAAGCAGGTGCCTCTCTGTGGCATATGGGCACCATACAGAGCTTTCCTGCCTTGTCACTCTGGCTTGGGAATAAGGGAAAGAGTGTTCCAGGGCCTGACTGAACTTTCCAACTTGTGGGTTGGGGAGCATCGTCTACCTATTTAGCTCATGATTGCAGCAGAGGCTGAGTCCATTTTTGATGTGTGACCACTGACAGCTTTCAGGCTCTATGCTGATCTCATCCAGGTTCCCCCATATCTGGGCAAGCTGATAAGAAAGACCAAGACACCCTCCATTTATACCAGAGGGAAGTTCAAACCATGGCATCCTGGGACTTTGTGCACAGGGACATTAACTCTATCTCCAGCCCCTAACCAGAAAGAAACCTATAGCTACTTGCCCCTCCCTTCACAGAAGTAGCCCCTGGCAGCTTGTCCTCTCTCCCCCGGAAGTTCTACCACATGAGTAATAAAGCATCCCGTACCTTCTAGGTACAGATGTATCATCATCAGAAATAATTTTGGGTAGTGGGTTGATCACATTCTCCACTAGGCAACCATAAAGCAATTTATTTACTTTTAACGGTTCTGATTTGGAGGTAGCTAGGGTGAAAGGCAAAGAATATGGATCATAAGGTTGAAAGACATGAAGGAGTCTTGATTTAGACAGTAATTATCTTCATGTTGTTGTTGTTGTTAGGTGCCGTAGAGTCAGTATCTGACTCAGAGGCCCTCTGTACAACAGGGGAAACACGATTGTCAGTGCTTCTCTGCTGTGCATAGGGTTTTCAATGGCAGATTGATTTTTTGGGAGGGGGTTGCCAGGTCCTTCTCCCAAGCCTACAGCTTCTGGTGTAGTGTTAATGAAATGGCATATGTGCTTTTACTTCTTTGAAATGGGCTTCTTGAATTGTGACAAACCAATGGAAAAAACTGTAAGGTGCCTAACCCAATGTTTACACATTGTAGAGGTTCAGCTTCCCTAATCCAAAAATCCAAGATCCAAAATCCTCTAAAACCTGAAACTTTCACCAAAAGTGGGAAATTCCACACCTGACCTCACATGACAGATCACAGTGAAAACATGGACACACTGAATATGTTGCATATTGTATAAAATTACCTTCAGGTTATGTGTATAAATTGTGTATAAATGTAAGTTTTACGTTTTGACCCAGTCTCATTCCCAAGATTCTCATTCTGTATATGCACTGAGTTATCATCTGCTAGGAAACTCTTGCCAAAAAGGAAGTCTTGATACTAAGAGCCAAGAACACGTAGAAGTTGTCATCTGGATCTGGACAATAGGGCCTTGATCCTATCAGTGGCCATTCCCTCTAAGGTCCTAAGAAAAGAGGAAATCACATTTTGATGATGTTCAAGTGAAAAGTCTCATGGCAGAGCAGAAGTGATATTGGTAGTATTGGTTGTTGTTGTTGTTGTTAGGTGCCATCTAGTCGTGTCTGACTCAAAGTGATCCTTATAGGGTTTTCAATGGCTGATTGTTTCAGGATTGCCTCAGGAGTGGATTGCCACGTCCTTCTCCCATGTAGCATTGGTAGATTTGCTAAAATATGTATCATGGACTCAGGCTTTTATGAAAGAACTTTTTATTTCTCCTGAACTGCTGGGGGTTGGCCCCAGGGCTTCATGCGTATTAAGTAAGTGCTGTACCACTAAGCTGCCCCTCAGTCCCTTTTTTATTTTTTATTTTGATATAGGGTCTCACTAAGTTGCATATGCTGCCTCTGGCCTTGAACCTGTGATCTTCCTGCCTCAGCCTCCTGAGTTGTTGAGATCATAGGTAAAGGAATATTTTGGAAGGAAGAGAACGAGAAGCAGAGGGAAAAACAAAACTTTGAGGGACACATCGGTGGGGAAGTCAGAGTCTCAAATGAAAGATAATGGTTACAAAAGAAGTCTCACAATATTTGTAGATAGTTATAGTTATAAAACACTCTGTAATTCATTGTTGTTGTTGTTAGGTGCTTTCGCGTTGGGTCTGACTCAAAGCAGCCCTATATGCAACAGATGAAACACTCCTTGACACCATGTCATGCTTAGCACTATTGTCAGTGCTTTTCTGCTATTCATAGGGTTTTCTTTTTTTCCCCTTTATTAGTAAATGATGGTGGGGTAGAGAGTAATACAGTATTGGCTTTTTCCATTATGCATCCTTTATATCACTTGCAACACCTTCATCAACCCACAAAATTTATGGAGGCTTATGGCCAGTAGGTAGTAAAACTCTGATGATTATTTGGGTTATAGTCCCCTATTTTTCCAATATACTCATGAAGTTGTCTGTCTGTCCTTCCTTCCTGCTTTGCTTTGCTTTGCTTTGCTTTGCTTTGCTTTGCTTTGCTTTGCTTTGCTTTGCTTGCTTGCTTGCTTGCTTGCTTGCTTGCTTGCTTGCTTTCTTTCTTTCTTTCTTTCTTTCTTTCTTTCTTTCTTTCTTTCTTTCTTTCTTTCTTTGCCATCCTTAGGAGTTGAACCAAAAGCCTCATACTTTGCAAGTGCTCTATTACTGAGCTGCACACACAACCCATTTTATTTTGAGGTTCTAGGGGTTGAACCCAGGGCTTGCACTTGCACGCTTTGCAAGTCCTGGACCACTGAGCTGCACCCCAGCCCAATTTTTTACTTTTTTGAGACAGTAAATTACTCAGACTACTCAGACTACTACTATATTACTCAGACTACCTCTAGTCTCGAACTTGCGATCCTCCTGCCTCCCTCTCCCCAGTCACTGGGATTAAAGGTGTGCACCACCACGCCTTACATCCATGTTTACTTTTTGTTCTGGGTCAGGGTCTTACTCAGTTACACAGGCTGTCTCTAGCTTTGAACTTGTGGTCCTGCTTCCTCTGCTGCTTGAGTTGCTAGGATTAAAGGCATGCGCCACAGCACCCAATCTGCTTTATTGCTTTCAGGCAGGAATTTGATCACCATTTTCTTGCCCTCAATTTAGGGTGACACATGTTGTTGTTAGGTGCCATCGAGTCATATCTGACTCATAGCGACCCTCATAGGGTTTTCAATGGCTGACTTGTTTCGGGATTGCCTCGGGAGAGGTTTGCCACGTCCTTCTCCCATTTTGCGGTGCTGAGAATCAAACTCAGGACCTCAGAGACTGCAGCGCAGCGCTCTACCAACTGAGCTAAAGGAACAGGTCTGCTTTCTGGCCAACTCTCCTTTGTGAACTAATAGGAGTTTAGATTACCAGAGTTAGTAGCCTTAGAGACTATCCTAAAGAGTCCAATCCCTTCTTCTAGACTTAGTGACTAAGTCCTAATCAAGTTAAATAATTTATGTAAAAGCATACAGCCAGCTAATGATATCTTGCGGTGTGTGTGTGTGTGTGTGTGTGTGTGTGTGTGTGTCACACCATATACTAAGGAATTTGCTCTGCCTTGATATCACAAGGGATATTGGTAATCCACCTGAATGTTTAGTGTAAAGTTGATGGTTTCTTTTAAACTAAACTTTTATCTGGGTCACCGATCATTCATTTTTGATCCTGCCATGTTTTGTGGACCAATCAAATCTTAAAACCAAAGGACAACATAAAAGTAGTCTTCTTTGTTGTTGTTGTGGTGGTGGTGGTGGTTGTTGTGTGCCATTGAGTCGAGTCTGACTCATGGAGACTCTATGTATAACAGATGAAATACTCCCCCGGCCAACACTGTGCCATGACCAGCACTATTATCAGTGCTTTTCTGCTACTCATAGGGTTTTCAATGGCTGATTGTTTTGGGGAGTGGGCTGCCAGGTCCTTCTGCCAAGCCTACAGCACCTGGTGTTCCCAGGCAGTCTCCTATCCAAGTACTAACCAGCCCCAACCCTGTTCAGCTTCTGAGATCTGATAGGATGGGATGCTACAGTGGTATGGCTGCAGATCATCTTCTTTAATATCTCAGCTGTCCCATCTAGAACATTCCTGATGTGTAAATAGCTCTTTAACAACTCCAGTGACAAACAACTATCTTCCACAGGAGCCAGTGCAAGCTCTGACTTGTTTGGCTTTCTCTTTGTCATTTCAACACAATAGCCTATGTGGAAGCCAGCCTACCCTTTCTGGATGATTTTGTTTATCTTATTCAAAAACCTCAGTCCTTTATCCTTAGGCCTCCAGGGCTTTTCTCAAGCCTCCATTCCTCCTAAACTTTCTTGACCCTATTTTATTGTGTTTGTTTTGCCATGTCCTCAAATGTTCAACTCTTTATAAATTGGAAGAGTTTGGTGAAATACTTGTGAAAATGAACATTCTCATCTATTTTGCATTCATTGTCATTTATGGGTATGAATTATCCTACTTTTAAAACTATAACAACCTCATGGAAGAGGCAGTTCAGGGAATATTGTTTCAAATGATGAAACCAAGGCTACTTGGTTCACAGATGTCCACCCAACTGGTTTTTGGACTGGTACTTTGATTTTTATCCCTCTAGCTCAGTTTTGTTTTTAAGAACAATCTCTGTATTATTCTTATTAAATCAGTATCTGGCACCTGTGAGTATGTCTAGGGATGGCAGGGCATTTGAGGGAAACGTGGGATAGTCCTTTTGTCTATAAAATCAGCCCAGTACCATAATGTCATTCTCCCATCCCTTATTTCTGACAGACACTACATATTGCAAGATTCTTTATGCATTTTGTCAATTTTCAGCACCTTGTTGTTATTGTTATTAGATGCCATTGAGTCGAGTCCGACTCATAGTGACCCTCATAGGGTTTTCAATGGCTGACTGTTTTGGGATTGCCTTGGGAGTGGGTTGCCATGCCCTTCTCCCATTTTGCGGTGTTGGGAATTGAACTCAGGACCTCAGAGATTGCATAGCAGTGCTCTACCAACTGAGCTAAATCCCAGCCCTTTCAGCACCTAGTCCCCTTCTATTTGCCTACCCTTATGCCCAGACCTGATCTCTTAGGATGACAGTAGTGCTTTTCCAGACTGTGTGGAGCTCCCCAAATTTATGGGAGTCTTTCTTCTTGGATTTCCACACTGAAATGTGTTAAACTATTCCTAGGTGATTTCTCAGTTTTAGATTAACTCCAATCATGTTGAAACAAAACAGAATTGTGAGAAATAAACTCAGATTCTACATACTAAAAACTGTTTGTTTCCCCACTCAGCTTCTAAATTAGAAGTAACTTGAAGAAAAGATAGAAAACCACTGGCAGCTCTCAGCAGCTGACATTGAAGGGCAGGGAAAAGAGAGAAGAGCAGATACATCATGTGATTTGCTATGACCCTCAGTATCATTATTGGAAAGACAGATATGCTGCCATCAATCTATTCTTTATTCATTAGATAGTGTTGCTGTCAGATGCCCTCAAGTCAAATTTGACTCATAGCACCCCTAAGTACAACAAAACGAAACACTCCCTGATTCTGTGGTAGATGCATGATCTTTTTTTTTTTTTTAATGTTTAAGCCGATTATTGTAGCCAAAGTGTCAATCCACTTAGTTAGGGGTCTTCTTTTTTTTTTTTTTCCCATTGACCCAGCACTCTCCAAAACATGATATCCTTTCCCAGGGATTGGTCCCTCCTGAAAACCTGTTCAAAATATATCAAACACAGTGCAGCTATCCTTGTTTCCAAGAAACACTCTCGTTGCACTTCTAGAACAGATCTGTTGATTCTTTGGGCAGTCCATAATTTATTCTATATTCATCTCCAGCACCATAATTCAAAAGCATCAATTCCTCTCCCATCTACCTTATTCAATGTCCAGCTTTCACAATTATATGACGCAACTGGAAATACCATGGCATAAGTCAGTTGCACCTTTGTCTTCAATGTGACATCTTTATCTTTCAATACATTAAGGAAGTCTTTTGCAACAGCTTTTCCCAACACAGTAAGTCCTTGATTTCTTGACTGCTGCCTCTGTGGATGTAGATTGTAGAACCAAGTAAAACAAAATCTTGGACAACCTCAATATTTTCTCTATTATCATGAAGTTGCGTACTGATTCAGTTGGAAGGATTTTTGTTTTCTTGGTATTGAGGTGCAATCCATACTGAAGGCTATGGTTCTTAGGTCTTCATCAGTAAATGTTTCAAATCCTCTTCACTTTCAGCAAGCAGAGTTGTGTCATCTGCATAATACAGGATGTTAATAAGTCTTCCTACAATCATGATGCCATGTTTTTCTTTGTAATGTTCAGCTTTTTGGAATATTTGCTCAGCATAGCGATTGAAGATGTATGGTGAAAGGATATATCCCTGATTCAACTTTATTGACTTTAAACTAGGCAATATTTCCTTCTTGTGTTTGAACACCTGCCTCCTAATGCATGTGCAGATTCCTCATGAATACAATTAAGTGCTCTGGTATTCCTATTCTTCACAATATTATCCATAATTTATTTTCATCCACAAAATGCCTTTGCATAGTTGATAAAACATAGAAATCTTTCTGTTATTCTCTGCTTTGGGCTGATATCCATCTGACATCAGCAAAGATGTCCCTAGCTCTAAGCTCTCTTCTGAATCCTGCTTGGGTTTTCTGGCAGTTCCCTGTCTATATACTGCTGTAGTTACTTTTTAATGACCTTTAGCATAATTTTACTTGCGTGTGATATTATTGATATTGTTTGATAATTTCTGCATTCAGTTGGATCAGCCTTTCTGGGGAATAGGGAAAAATATCAGTCTCTTCCAGTCATTTGGCCAGGTAGCTGTTGTCCAAATCTCTTGGCATAAACAAGTTAGCACCTCCAGTGTTGCATGTGTTTGTTGAAACATCTCTATTGGTATTGCATAAATTCCTGGAGCCTTGTGTTTCACCTATTCCTTCAAGACAGCCTCCACTTCATCCTTCAATACCATTGGTTCCTGATCATATGCAACCTCTTGAAATGGTTGGTTTTCCAGCAATTGTTTTTTGGTATAATGACTCTGTGTTTTCCTTCAAATTTCTTCTGAAGTTTTTTGTATTGTTTAATATTTTTCATGTAGAATACTTCTCTATTGCCAGGTTAGGCTTGAAATTTTTCAATTCCTTAAGCTTAGGAAAAACAGAGTATGTTCTCGTTTGGTTTTGTATCTCCAGCTCTTTGCGTATGTCATTATAATATTTGATTTTTGTCTTCTTGAGCTTCCTTTTGAAATCTGTTTAGTTCTTTAACTTTGTCATGTCTTCCTTCACTTTAGCTGCTAATTGTTCAAGGGCAAGTTTTAGAGCCTCTTTTGATATGTAATTTGGTCTTTTTCTCCTGCCTTTTAATAACCTTTGATTTTCCTCATGAATGATATCTTTGATGTCAGACTACAACTACTCTGGTTTTTGATCATTAGTGTTTAACACATCAAACCTCTTCTTGAGGTGGTGTCTGAACTCAGGTAGGATATACTCAAAGTCCTACATTGGCACTTGTACATTTTTTCTAATTTTCTTCAGTTTTCCTTTGAACTTGTATATGAGCAATTGACAGTCTGATCCACAATCAGTACCTGGTCTTGTTCTGACATTTAATACTGAGTTTTTCTATCATCTCTTTCCACATTGTAATCAATTTGGTTCCTGTATGTTCCATCTAGTGATGTCCATGTGTATGGCTGGTACCATTTATATTGGTGAAAAAAATGTATTTCTAATGAAAAGATCATTGGCCTGACAAAATTCTATCATGCATTTTCAAACATCATTTCTGTCACCAAGGCCATATTTTTCAACAACTGAGGCTTCTTCTTTGTTTTCAACTTTTGCACTCTAGCCACCAGTAATTATCAGTCTATCTTGATTGCATGAGCTGGTAAAAATCTTCTCTGTCTTCATTTGTGGCCTTAGTGGTGGGTGTGTAAATTTGAATAATAGTCATATTAACTGGCCTTCCTTTTAGGCCTATGGATATTTTACTATCACTGACAGCATTGAACTTCAGGGTAGATCTTGAGATGTCTTTTGTGCTGATGAATGCCACCCCATTTCTTTTAATCTGTCATTTCTAGCATAGAAGACTACATGATTATCTGGTTGAAAATGACCCATGCCAGCTCACGTCAGCACACTGATGCCCAGAATATTGATGTTTATGTGCTCCATTTCTCTTGTGATGATATCTAATTTTCTTAGATTCATACTCCGTGCATTCCACATGCCAGTTATTAATGGATGTTTTAGTTATTCTTCCTCAGTTTGAGTTGTGACACATCAGCAAATGGAGGTCCTTGGAGCTTTACTCTATTCCATCATTAAAGCCGACTCTACTTTGAGGAGGCAACTCTTCCCTAGTTGTCTTTTGAATGCCTTCCAACCCAGGGGGTTCATTTTCTGGCACTATATCTGATAGTATTTCCTTGTTATTCATAGGGGTTTCAATGCCTAATTGTTTCAAGAGTGGGCTAGATATGTCCTTCTCCCTAGTCTGTCTTAGTCTGGAAGCTCAGCTCAAACCTGTCCACCATGAGTGACCCTGCTGGTATCTGTGATACTTGTATTATAGCTTTTGGCATGACAACAACACACAAGTCCCCATAGGATGGCAAACTGCTGCACATATGGGGGATTCATGAGATAGTACATGTGAAATGCCCACCACAGTGCTGTAAACACTATATGTCTTTAACAAATGGTGTTTTCTTATTTTACAACAAATGACCTCAGCCATAAGAAGTGCTGTGTAGACTTCAAAGGTCTGATTATTATTGCAAGTTATTTCTTGGGAGCTTAGAGTTTCACTTCTTAATTAGAGGCCACTCCCTAGCTCTTTTGGAATAGTATTAAATGACCAAGGCTGCCTTTGATGTCCCTGGTTACACCCAAGATTTTAAATACAGTCATAATCTTTGCCCTAATTACAGTGTAAATGGTGACAGCCTGCCACCTTGAAGGGAGTGAGAATAAGCCAGGGCCCTTACATGCCAATTTAATTTCTCCATTTTTGGATTAACCAGATAGGAAGTGTGAGAAAACTCCGGCTTTCTCCTTTGGAGGGTCTTCTTGCAAAGCAAGTGATTCTGGTCTTGGAAATGACACTGGCCTATGTAGTCTTTTAGGGATAGACAGAAGACAGAAATCAGGGTTTAGCACTATACTGGAAAGCATGAACTTGAGAATCAGATGGGGGTGGATTCAAGTCCACAAGCAGACATTATTACTATTATAAAGTGATGTTACTCTGCCACTATTAAGTCCTATTTTTCTCATTTATAAAAGGGAAATAATATTAACCACCCTTTGAGTTGTTTTAAATTCAAAAGAGATACCACATACAATGTACTTGTAGCATAAGTAGCTGCAAAATAAATGTAAAGCTCATTTCCAGGTTTTTTAAAATAAATGTATACTGATACCTGTCTCATCACCAGTGTTCATTCTTCCGATACCCAGGAACCTGCTCCTCCCCTTTCCCAAAGGATACTTCCACTTAAGCAATTTCACAGCCTGCTTAAAAGGGTCAAAAAACATGTTCTTCATATAGTTACTCATTTATCCAAACTATTGGTTCTCACTAAGGTCTTCAGATATAAGAAGAGGGAGATTATGTCATGTCAAAGTATTAACCAGTCTCTGAAAACTATATTAATCAATAGAGCTTTTTTATAATTTAGAAATGATATGAACTGTTCAGAAGCTTCCATGAGACTTGATAACTTGCAAAACTATTTTATTTGAATGTGCTGTGTAGAAGTCTTAGTTCATTAGGGATGCTATAACAAAATATCATAAACTCAGTATATCATAAAAAATAGAAATTTTTTCCATTCTGGAGGCTTGAAATCTAAGACCCAGTTGCCAGTAGATTCAGTATTTGATGAAGGTCTCATTAGTTCATAGAAAATTGTCTTCTTATTGTAACCCCAGATGGCAGAAGGAATAAATAAGTTGTCCTAGGCTTCTTTTATGAGAATATTAATTCCAGAACTCTCATCACCTAATCACCAACAAAAGATCCCTCCTCCAAATACTATCATACTGGGGGTTAGAATTTTAATTTCAACAAATACATTGGGGGAACAATGTATTATTATATATTATAGTATATACATAAATATCATATTTTATATATGTGTGTATATATGTATGTATATATGAATTGTACATATGTATGTGTATATATGTGTGTGTGTGTCTGTCTGTCTATCTATCTATCTATCTATCTATCTATCTATCTATTGTGGAAGCAATATCATAAATCAAAATGGAGATATTGGACTTAAAATCAGTTGTTGATCTAAGGAGGTCACAGTGTTTCTCACTGGAATTGTGAGCTCAAGTGGATGAGAAAGGAGTGGGATGAGAGGGAGAGAAGACTGGGAAGTAATGTTTGTAGTAAAGAGAGAAGTGATGTCAATAGATGCCAAACATAGAGCTGACAGATTCCTATCACTACAATAAAATATCTGAGATAGTCAACTTATAAATAAAAAAGTTCATTTTGACTCACAGTTTCGGTAGTTCCAGTCAATAATAGGTTGGCTGTGCTGCTTTGTGCCTGTGGCAGCACATCATGGTGGGAATGCATGGTGAAGCAAAATCACTCACATCATGGCCTGGAGAAAAAGGAGATAGAGGAAGGGGCAGGGTCACATCATCCTTTGCAAGGTATGCTTCCAGTGACCTAAGGGCCCACCCGGCCCCACCTCTTAAAGATTCCACTACCTCTTGATATGTTACCCCTCGGGGGACAAAGATTTTAACACATGAGCCCCTGGGGGACATTCATCTTCCAAACTATAATGGAAGATCAATGCATGAGCCTTAATACTTGTGTTTTCTTTCTTGCTTACTTTTTTATTCTAATAATCTAAAAGGCTTTATTGAGTATTCCTATATACTTTCCCGGACTCCTCTCTTCAAGAAATTGCTTTTCCTACTATCACTGCCCACTTACTTATTGTATAAGAAACAGTAAAGGATTCATCTTGCCTTGTAAACCCCTAATATAGACATAGGTATACTGGCATGGCTTATCTTAGTACTATTTGATGCTTACATTATATTATTACCTCTTCTCTTTCTAATATTTTACACACACACACACACACACACACACACACACACACACACACACATACAAAATCTGGCTAACATTTGATTTACTGCATAATATTTTTCCAAAGAAAGAATATGTTGGTCAAAAGACAGGAGCAAGTGCTTTCTCTGGCAATTGTATTTTTTCATGGCAAATTAATCAAATGGCACAGTGTGGGTCTATGGTTGAAAGACTGATTCTCTCTTTGAATCCTGGGGGAAAGATCAGGAGATGACCATGGATCAGTGAGACAAATGCACATTATGGGTTTGTAAGGCCAAATAATTACTTCTAAAATCTTGGACACTCTTTGAGTAACTGTGTTAGTTAACTTTCTCATCACTGTGATCAAAATACTCGGAAGAACAACTTCAGGGAGGGAAATTTTATTTTGATTCATGGCTTCAGAGGAAGAAGTGTATGGTTTCATGTTTCCATGTGCTTAGGCAGAACATCATGGTGGTGAGAGTGTGCGGTGAAGGAGTTTCTTCACTTCATTGTGATCAGGAAGCAGAGAGCAATAGAGAAAGATTCCAAGGACAAAATACCCTCAAGGATCCACCCTAGTCACCTACTTCCTTCAGCTAGGTCCTACCTCCCGAAGTTATCTGAATCTCCCAAATAGTGTCACCAACTGGGGACCAAGTGTTCAACACATGAGCTTCTGGGGGGCATTTAATATTCAAGCCAAAATGGCAATTGTACCCTTGGATGTAAGAAAGTAAGAAGAAATATGCAGTTGTTTGTTGAAGGAGGCATAATGAGTTCTGCTGAGGACTCAGGAGATATGGCTCAGCCCTATTCTGTCATAAATTCACAGTCTGAAATTTTGGCAAGTGGCTTGAGACACTGAGTAACTGTCTTCCCAATTTTCTCAGAAAGATAATATTGAGTCCTAGTCCAGAGCCTAAGGAAATGAGACTAACTCATGAGAAGTAACTAAAGTATAATAGTAATAATGTCTGTGAGCATCAAATTTGTGATTATTATTCCTGGCGGAGTATGTTAGAATCAACTATTGTGATTTTTAAAAGTACCAAATACTTAGCTTGCACCTCAGGCTCATTGAGTCAATGAGTTGCTTCACCTACACTCCCCTGCCCCTATAGAGAAAATGAATAAAAAATGATACAGAAAAGAAGCATAGTTGGAAGAGACCATCCTAAGCCTCACACATAAGGCATATTTTCAAATAGAAGATGCTAGATTTAAGTCACTGGAAGGCAGTGAGCCAAGATAACATCTCAGCCAGCTGTGTGCCTCTCAGCCTGAAAGAGTGTGTTAGTTAAGGTTATAGTCTGAGCACAGAGGGACAGAAGAAGTAGCGCTGGCTAGGAGTAGCAGATGGGGTCAGACTACTAGGGATTTTAGTCCCTGCTACTCATTGCTATGTGATCTTAGATAAGTAAGTTGTTCTCTCTGATCTTCAATTTCCTCATGTATAAATGTAAGTGATATGAAATTATGACTCCTAATATTTCTCAGAACATGGGTTCTGCAGGGACAGATTTGAGCTTGAAATCTGGCCCTAGTATTTATTTGTGATCATATGAAAAAAAAGTAGCACCTAGTTTATTAATTCCCTTCTGTTTTTTCTCCTCTCCTCTACATTGTTATCTACTGTGTACCTAACAGTTCCATTTCCTTCTTGTCTACCTCTTGCCTGTCTTGCTTTCAATTAATTATACAGACCAATGGCAATAAAAATGTAATGAATGGAGAGACATAGTTGACAATGTGAGTAGAAACTTCTAGCTCTAAAATGTTGGGAAAATACAGTTTCTTGGGGCAATATCTGTGGGGATATTGGAATATTAACCAGCCTGTCAAATTCATTATAGTTTCCAGAGCACTTTCAGAAATTATATCGAACATGGTACCATTAGAGCTTTCCAGCTATTTTATGAATCAGCCAGGCATGGAGGACTGGTTTCCAATTTTCCAAGGGTGAATTTCAGGCCCAGAAATTTTAAATGACTATGTCATACATTTGTTGTTAGAATTGACAATGGTGCCTAAATACCAATCAGTTATTCTGAGTCCAATTTTTCCTCCTTCAGTTGCTTTCTATTTACATTGGTACTAACCATTATTAATACGATGAGGATAGTGTTTCCAATGCACAACCATTTTTCATATATTATCATTAACTATAAATAATATATTGGAAAACTAACACATTGACATAAATATTAATTTTACCAACCCCATTTTATAGATGAAGAAACTCAACTTCAGAGATTAAATATTTGTCCAAGTTCACGAAAGTAGTAAGTGATAGATTTACTACTAATTTTCCAAACTCTTGTCAGTGCCTTGGAAACCATATTAGTTAGTTTCTTTACTTAGTTCTATACTTCCTTAGATTCATAACCTTTTATTAGAAAATTAATTAATAGAAGTAACAGACATTAGACAACAATGCAGAAGGGCTGTCTGGTTTATATTTATTTCATTCTTCTTAGATATATCAAGGCACACCAAGAGCAAGATTATGTTGTCAATTCAAAATTCTTTAATGGAGTTCTGTCCAATGACAAAGAATAGTTTCTGAACCTCTATATTACTGAAATCTTTAAACACTGTTAGATTTCTTAGCTGCATACTTGTATCCTCATACACAGTGTGTCAAAAGACTTCAGTCTGATATTCTGAAGTGAACATGAACTCTGGGTGCTGGGAAAGTGGATGATCTGGATTGTATGATGGCTGCTAAATTTCAGCATGTTACAAAAATAAGCCAAACATGAAAATTAGCTCATCCACCATTTTTTCCTTGTTTCTAGTGGTAAGTTAGTTCATTGGAAGTTCTTGTTTTGTTGTATTTCTTTCTAACCTTTCCTAAACTATGTTACTAATCAACTTAGTTTTTCTGTAATAATTTGATATAGTATTGCACCAATATGTGTTAATGGGCTATCACATTAGTATTATACCTCATGACAAAAATGTCTAGGTGCATTAATTTATTCAACTCCAATATAACTTGCAATATGGAAATAAAATATAGTATGAGTTTTACTTTATATGTGAGAAAAAAGTATTTTAAGGTAAGTGAGGTTGGGACTTGGGAAATTAACTTTGAACTCAGTTTTGCTAACTGTAGGAGTCTTAGAATATTTTTTCTATACTATATATCAAATATCTAGTATAAGATATTAATTTTTAGGGTATTTTTAAATGTAGTCAATTGACCTATTTTCTAAAGAAATGTGAGCTACTGAGGACTTATCCATATGAGGACTAGGCTCCACACCATAGAATAACTGTAGATTCTGGTGCAGCTGAAAAATATAATAAGAAAAACTATGATGAATTTTCAGTTCTAAGAAGAAATGTGTTCCTGAATATTTGTGTACTTAATCTAGTTTTCTCTTTATGAGTTTCTACTCTTTCTTGGAGAATTATTTTTGTTATTTTTTGTTCTACTTACAGATGTATTTAGTTGAGTCTCAAGAAAAAAATACAAAGAAGAAAAGACCATTTACATGTTATGATTTATTGTTAAAATGGTTTTGGTGCTGAGTGGGGATTCACTCTAGTTTATGAATAATATATTTACACTATTAAGTCTCCCAGTGAATTCATAAGATTGATGTTCAAATGAGAGACTCTTAAGTATGATGAATTGCTACCACATCAAGGTAGTCAATCTTTATCAGCTTCCATTAAAAATGAGCTGGAGTGGCTACAGGAAAGCCAGGAGAAGTTTCCAACTGCTTCTTACTGTTATATTCTTGCAGTTCCTTCAGAAAAATGATACAGAGCAGCAGACCCAAATTTTTGTCCACTGGAATAGGCCAAGCAGAAGCGTATGCTGAGACTTACTGCAGAAAAGGACTCCGAATTCAGGATATGGGAACGAAGGGTTGAAATGTCAGCCCTTCAACATGCACAGCATTAAACAGGCAGCCAGTTTCACCTGGAGTCAGACTTGGATTAAATAAATGGTTGTGGGTGGTGTTAGGAAGCATACGCTTTCTGTGCAGTGACTTTTTGTAGCTAAAAATACAGCTTTCTGATTTCTTCATTCAATTTATATTGATTTAATGGCTACTGTGACACAGCATTGCTATAGGTATTTGGATACACTAGAGAATGAAACAAACTAAATCTTTACCTTCAGAGAATTTACATGCTATGGGCAAGAGACAGAAAGTAATAAACAAGTTAATATTTAGGAAGGCAGAGAATTAAAATGACTATGGGGAAAAATAAAGCATAAAAAGAGAGATGGAGAGATTTTTTAGGATAGACACAGGGAAAATTTGCTTTTCCATTTTAATTGATTAGAGAATATGCATTAATAAAGGGATATTTGAAGGTGATATGCAGGGAGTGTAAGAGCAAGTCAGGGGCAAGGGCATTCGTTGAAGCAGTAATTGTAAAGGTTTTGGATAGAAGTGCATTTGGGATATTTGAGATGATTGGAATGGGAGAAGAATTCAAGGGGTGTCAAGATGAACTGCAGTGTGTGTGATTCTGGGAACACTGGTGGGAAACGAAAAAAAGGATTGTAGGAATAAACTCAGGCTGCCTGTGGACTGAATGTTCCAGAGCATGCACTGAAACCTTTCTATGTACTGGGCTCCGAAGGGACTCACAATATCTATTTGCTTATTTAGCTCTTAAAGATCAGTCTCCTTCCTACTTTTTTGGTGCTAAATACCCCAAAACTACATGAAAGAAATGCTCATCAATTGCCTGTTTTCTGTATTTGGAGATCCAGAGCCATTTGGTCTCACCAACCACACAACTTATTCCAGGTCCTTTCTTCTAGGATTGCCCTTTGATCTTCAAAAATGATTAAGCCTTTGAACTTAACCTTTGAGCATCCCTGAAGTTTGAAAGACAATCTGATCTATTTCAGCTTTCTACTTGGCTCCAATATTTATCTCCCTTCTTCCTTAGTCAGTTGATGCATAGTCTTATTAACCTGCCTTACCTCCAGGGCCATCTTTTGTCCCATTTCTTACTGGCCTTGGGGGGTGGGGATTGGGAGGCAGCAATGAGGCAGAATCTTTGTCCTCAGGAACCCTGGAGAGAAAAAGCACTTGCCAAACTCACTGATAAATGTTGACTGAGACGTGTGCTCACAGGGCAAACAGAGAGTGGCATGTGAGTTCAGGGGACAAGAACTTTTTGAGAAGAAAAGCAATAAGGCCTCATGAAGGCAATAACCTTTGGTTTGGCCCTTGAAGGGTAACACTGTACTTGGCAGATGGGATGTGGTGGGGGAAATGGTGTGTCATGCAGAACGAGCCACTTATACAAATGTACACATATACTAAGGTGCATATTGTATACTAAGAGCTGTGAGTTGGCCCTTTGCATGAAGGGAAGCAATAGCTCATAAGACAATGAGGGTGAATTCATGTTATCTCAAAGAGAATGGGCAGCCACCTAATGGCTTTTAACATGTTTAGAGTTGAGTGTTGCAGATGATCAATTTGTTTTAAGGGAACAATTCTTCCTACCATATCCCCAAGTTGAATAAAAGTTGATTTGATTTAGGAAATGATGAGTCTTTCATTCATGTGCTGTAGAGGGACTCAGGGAAGTTGGAAAATCCACATGGTATGGATTTAATGTCCACTGGAGGATATGATGTGTCAGGAATTCATCTTATAGAGAGATTATTTGGTTTAGTTTTTTATGAAGAGGGTATCAATGTACTATTATTATTTTAATATTACAAATAAGGGAACTTTTCCACATAAGGAGAGAGTGAGACAAGAGTGTTAGAATCATATAGCCAGGATTGAAAGGGGCTTTAGAGGCCATGGACAATCTCCTCATTAAATGAGCAAGAAACATCAAGTCTAGAAAGGTCAGGTAATCTGTCCATGGTCCCCTGAAAAGCTAGCAGCAGAGTTGAGCCTAGGGACTGTTTTTCTGGTTCCAGGTACCAAACTAATCTCACAAGAGGCATCATTGTTCTACACAGAAACCCATACCTCCCACAGGCTCCAGGTCCTTCTGTTAAATTATTCATAATTGAAGGATAAAGACACCCTTCTTTCTGTGATCTGAGAGGTCCCAAAAAACTGCCACTCTCAATAATGATTGACATGCCACTATTAGCAATAAATTTACTGAAGTTAATCATTCCCGGGCCTTTCTTTCTTATCTTTTCAATTAGAATGGCAGTATCGGGAGAGCATTCTAACTATGTTCTACCTTTGCATGAGCAAGTTCGCCAGGGGTTTTCACACCCCTCCTAACCTGCTCCACAGAAGAAAAACACTGGGTTGCTTCATAGCCAGAAGCTAAGGGAGTAAAACGAAGTCTTAGGGCAGAATATGTGGGCACAGCAGATGATTTTCAGTTGTTTTAAATTTGGATCTGGCACAAGCCTCCTTCTACTTCATGAATTTCAATTTCTGCCATTCCTCTCTTAGGACACTGTGCTAAGGCCAAGCTCACCCACGTGTCTAGCCCTGCATGACGCTTTAGCTTTAGTGACAATTTTATATAACTTAGTCCCAGGCACCCTCTCTTCTGGTGACTTCCCTTCCATTTGTTTTGTGAGATTACACCTGAACTTGCTGTTCCCAGGAATGCTTCCTGCATCCCCCAGTCAGCAAGGAGCACACATTTTATATGGTGTTTTCCTCACTGTTTGGTCCTGGGTGGTGCATTTATGGCAACTCTTTGCAGACCCTTTTATCTGGTGGGTTGCTGAGGAAAGCACAGTGACGTACAGGGAGACCTGGCTTTTAGATCTAGCTCTCTACTCACTCACCTAGGACACATCCTGGTTTCCTCCTCTATCAGGTAACTTGCTCAACAAGAGGTGGGAGGTTGTGTCAAACATCTCTTCCAAATCCAAGTGGCCAGAGTCTAAGTATTGGATGGTTTGTCATCCTTTCAGACTATGAGAATGAATTCCCTCTTTCTCTTGGAGTCCGTGGTGGACCTTGAACTAGAGGGAAAGAAAAATGACCTGGAGGAAAGCAGATTCAGCACAAAGCCCTAGGCTTGAGCACATGCAGAGTGGACAGGATTCCCCCTCCTGTTCATCCTCTGCATGACCTTAGATGAGTCTCTTCAGCACACATAGCCTCAAGGTTGTCACGTACAAATTGCCGATAAGAATGTCAAACTCACATAGTGTGGAGAGAATTAAATAAGATAAAGTGTAACTGTGCGGCACATACAATAACTTTGAAAATCATTGAGTTACAGCCACACAAAGGGGATATTCAGCACTTGTTACAAGCGAGGGTTTATCTGCTTGGATTTGACGTAATTGCACCTATCATCAGACTCTCAGTGATTTGAAACGAGGAGTTCTGTTGTAGAGAGAGATAATAGCACACTCCAACTCAGTGACAAGGCTGTTGCTGAGCTTGTGACCAAGGGCATCCTAGAGAATCCATAATCAACTCAGTGTTTAGTAGAATCACATTCACACTTTAGACTATTTAGCACAAGGACATGGACAGCTACACTTGCAGTTCCAAGATTAAAAAAAAGTCAATGCCCTAATAAACAGATCTATAGTCATTGAGATGTTTTCAATAAACCATAATGAAATTTATTATTATTTTACCTGTAAGGCTAAATGGATTTGCAGATGGATAAGAATCAAGTTAGCTCATCTCCTTCTGTGAAATTGCCCATTCAGACCTGCCCACTGCAATATAGTCAGGAGTGATTTGCAGCGAACTAGCTCAAGTGACTTAACATTACAGCCCTCTGCTGAAGACACTTTCCTAATGGCTCCTGTTTCTTGCTGGGCCTTCAAAGTCTGCCTTTGTTTTTGTTCTGGAATTTCAGAAGGGCTTGGGAGAGGATAAAGTAGGCCAATAAAGTGTAATGAAGTTGATAAGGCATATAAAGAAAATGAGCTTTAGGGCCAGAAAATTAAAACTTGATTATGTTTATAGTCAGGTGGAGAATGCACTGAAGAGCCAGGTGAAAGACAGGTTCACTGCACAGACATTGTCCTGCCTTTATAGTAAGTTGAGTACTTACTGTGTGTTAGAGACTAGATCATGAGTGTAACCTGGCACATGTATTCAAGAGACCCCAGTACAGCCAGAGTGGCAGGAACCAGCCCTCCAATGGCAGTGCCTATGAAGAATGTGAAGCTGGGAGGTGTATTAGATTTGCATGGGTGCAAATTGTCACAGACCTACTAGCTTAAAATAACACAAATTACTATCATGCAGTCTGGACATCAGCAGTTGAACACTGGTCTTCATGGGCAGAAGTCAAAAGTGTCATCAGGAATCTCTAGAGGAGAATCCTTCCCTTTATCTTTTCCTATTTCTAGAGACCATCCACGTTCCTTGGCTTGTGAACCCTTCCTCCAGTCTCAGAGTTCAGAGTGAGCCCTTCTTCCTCAGGATTACTCTCTCCCCCTATCCTGGCTCCTTTGAATTTTAAGGACTTAAGTGAGTTTTCTAGGCCTTCCAAAATACAAAGCCACAAAATGAGTGGCTTAGACAATAGAAGTGGACTATCTCATGGTTCTGGAGGCCAGGAGTTGGAAATCAAGGCGTGGGCAGATCTGGTTCCTTCTGAGGAATTTGAGAGAGAATTTTCCCCCTGTCTTCTGGTGGTTAGCTGGCAGTCTTTGGCACTCTTGGTTTGTGGAAGTATTGCGCTGGCCTCTGCCTTCATCCTTACATGGTGTTCTTCCCACATGTTTGTGTTCCAAAGTCCCCTTTTAATAGGGATGCCAGTCAGATTGGGTTAGGGACCCAGCCTGTTCCAGATGCCCTCATCCTAACTAGGTTACTGGAATCACTTTATTTACAAATAAGGTCACAGTCTTAGATACTGGGGTTTAAGATTTCAGCATTGGGAATTTGGGGAAAACACAATGCACAGGACACTTGTGACTAACCTGGACCCATCAAGGTGATCCAGGATGGTCTTTCTGTTATAGATCCTTAATGTAGTCTTATCTGCAAGGTGACATATTCACAGAGCCCATGGATTAGAATGAGTACATTTTGGGGAGAGGCTTTTTCTCTCTCCTCCACAAGAGGCTTCTGAGACCCAGTACTGATGACATAAAGGATGAAGGGTAAGTCATCAGATGGCAAGAAGTTTTGGTGGAGGACACTTCAAGAGTTGCAGCCCCTGGATATCATGGAAAACAATCAGCAAAATCAGCAAACCACACAGACTGATCATTGGAACACATTCATGGGCAGGCTACCTTTTATTCCATGTAACCGGCCCACTGTGCTTTCCACTGAACAGCCTTGACTCCAGGATACTGTGACACCACCATCTTCTTGCTTTCTTTCAACCACCCTTGTGAGCCCTTCTTAGTCCACTCCAGAAGGAGGCAGCCAGCCCTAGTTGCTTGCTGCTTGCTTTTGTCAAGTTCTCTTGGAACATAGCAGTGCCCATTTGTTTATCAATTTTCCATAGTTGCTTTCATGATACAAGGGCAAACTTGAGTATCCACAGGAGAAATAGTATGACCTTTAGAGGTAAAAATGTCTGCTGCCTGGGACTCTTGTAAATAATGTTTCCTAAACCCTGGTCTACCTACTTTGATAGATTCTTCTCCTCCTGAAATTAGAGAGCCTCCAGGATTCAAACTATTTCTTTTTTAATCTTTTCTCTTCTACTCACATTCTTTAAGTGATCTTTGACAATACCCTGGTATTGGCTACCACCTCCTTCTTGAAGACAGTCAAATTTTTATAATCACTTCTGACTATCTTGTGAACTTCAGATACAAATATCAGGAAGATACTTGAATAATTAATAGGTATCATAAATTTATCATTTCCAACAAAGAATTCTCATTGCACTTTTTTCCCTTTATTGATAAATGTTGGTGGGGTATAGAGGAATACATTTGCTTTTTCCATTATGCAACTATTACATCACTTGTGGTTACACTTTCATCAACTTACAAAGTTTCCCATGTACTCATGAAGTTGCATTGTTTGCACTGAGATTAGCCTCTCACCCTTTATCCCTGTACATTGATTCTCCTCCACATCCTGCCTTCCTCAATCTTTGCTTCCTTTTGCTAGTTCCCTCCCTCTTTCTTTCTGCTTTTTATATTGTCCCTTCTTCACTGAGTTTAACTGTGCATTTTTATACATCAACTTATGTATAGGATTTTTGCTTCCTTTAAGTAAGTTTCAGCTCCCACATATGAGTGTGAACATATGGTATTTTTATTTTGGGGTTTATGTTCGCTTACTTAAGATGATATTCTCTAGTTCCATCTATTTTGCTACAAATGACATTATTTGGTTTTTGTTATCATTGAGTAGTATTTCACTGTATATATTTACCATAATTTTTTATACATTCTTCTGTTGATGGGCACCTTGGTTCATTCCATATCCTTGGTATTATGAAGAGTGCTGCATTGAATATGGAGATGCAGGTGTCTCTGTGGAATGATGACTTGTGTCTCTTTGGGTATATGACCAGTAGTGGTACAGCTGGGTCATATGGCAGTTCAATTTTTAGTTTTCTGAGGTATCTCCATATTGATTTCCAAAGTAGTTGAACCAATTTACAGTACCACCAACAGTATAAGAGGGTTCCTTTTTCTCTACAACCTTGCCAGCATTTGTTACTATTTGTTTTGTTGATGTTTACTATTTGTTTTGTTGATGTTGGCCATTCTTACTGGAGTTAGGTGGATCTCAGCTATTTTGATTTGCATTTCCCTAATCGCTAGGGATAGGGTCTGGGATTTAGCTCAGTTGGTGGAGTGCTGCTCCGTCTGCGGTCTCTGAGGTCCTGAGTTTGATTCCCTGCGCTACAAAAATGGGAGAAGGATGTGGCAATCCACTCCGGAGGCAATCCCGAAACAATCAGCCATTGAAAACCCTATGCGGGTCGCTATGAGTCACACATGACTTGAGGGCACCTAGAGATAGAGGGAAGATAGTCCAGAAGACAATTCTCAGAAAGTTTTGCAGGAAGAAGTGACGCTAGTGTTGAGTTTGTCTATGTACTTGGAATTCTTTCCACCATTGGAGTTTGCATAAGAGGCCCCTGCCCTATGCTTTTACTTCAGAGCCATTCTTTAATCCTCTTCTGGCTGTGAACCCCCATATGGGGGTCTGTGCCAGGAGAATAAGATATGACCATTGGTCTGTGCCCTTCCTTCTAAAGTATGTTCTGAATACCTGGACCTTAGATTTTCTGTCAAACAGCCTGAACCTGCCTCTTCCTGGGTCTGTGTAAACCCCTTCCACAAATTCCTTCTCTCAAGGTGGACCATGCTTCAGAAGTAAGCTTCTTTAGGCCAACTGGTTGTCCAAAATGTGGCAATCACAGGGCTGTGGGCAGGCCTTGAGGCGCAAACTGGAGTGTCCAACTCCATGCTCCTCAGGCCTTTCCTGGTGTAGATCAGAGTCAGGGGAAGGATTGTGAGCTTCACATGAGAACATGGGCTGGCTTTCTCTGCCCTCTGCATTCCAAGAGCAACTCTATGGACTAAATTCAACCTTGGCCTGTTATGACATTGTGAGGTCCTCCTTGTCATGGTGGGAGGATGGGACATACTTTAGCAGATCATTATCTTGATTTATATCTTTTAGGATGTGTGATCTCCATTTGTCTCTTGCCCCAGACCTTGCAAACATTAGGGGCAGGTCTGCTTCCTGGCTTTAGCACATGGTTAGCTTACACAAAGCACAATAGCTCGCATTTACTGGATGCTCACGGTGGTGGCAGATGGTCCTCTAAGCACTTTACGTGTATTAATTCATTAAATCCTCACAACAACAGATGCCAAGTAAATTGTGTTGAATGCTTGCAGGAAAACAGACACCTAAAACAAGGCTCCCAGCCTCTCTTTGCTTTGTTTGTACTTCAAGCCAGGGTTTATCACAGGCCTGCCTGTTCCTCTCCATGTCTCCTTTTACTTCAGAGATAAACTTTATCCTGCTTCCTCTAGGATGGCTATCTTAGTTGTTTTTAGTATTTTTCCCCAGTGGCCAACCAGATCCTGCCTTAGCCTACAGGAGCCACTAAAAATTACCTATTTAGAATGCTAGTGGGCAGAAAAATAGCCCCTGAAGACATCCATGTCCTAATCCCTGAACCTAGGAATCTGTTACTTCATATAGCAAAAGGGATTTGCAGGTATGGCTAAGGGTCTTGGGAAGGAGAGATGATCCTAGAGTAGTCAGGTAGGTGAACTCTGATCCCATGGGTCTTTGTGAGGAGGAGACAAGAGAGTGGGAGTTGAAGAAGGAAACTGGCTTGTGAGACAGAATCTGGAAGGATGCAATTGCTGTCTGGGGCCTTGGGCCAAAGAACGCTGGTCACTAGATTCCGCAAGAGGATAGAAGAGGAATCCTCCCTCCAGCCTCCAGGGGAACATGGCCCTGATGGAATCCCGATTTCAGACCTGGTTCAGGCTTCTGACTTCCAGACTGTAAGATTACACATTTGCATTGTTTTAAGCCACGATGTTTGTGGTGGCTTCAATCGCAGCCACAGAAAATTAATTTTCTTATTTTATGGAGACAATGATACTGTAGAATAACCAGATCTGAGTCAGAAAACAAAACATCTGTTCCCAATGTCAGCCTTCTTAAAAAGGAGGCACATAACTTGATTCTACAATCAACCACCCACAGAAACAGCAGTCAAGAAATCAAAAGACACATTGTCCTGGGAAAAGACCTCTTTAAAGTATTGAAAAGCAAAGATGTCACATTGAAGACAAAGGTGTGCCTGATTCATGCCATCATATTTTCAATAGCATCATATGGTCAAGAAAGCTGGGCATTGAATAAAGGAGACAGGAGAAGAATTGATGCTTTCAAATTATGGTGGTAGAGATGAATATTGAATATACCATGGACTGCCAAAAGAACCAACAGATCTGTCCTAGAAGATGTGCAATCAGAGTGCTCCTTGGAAGCAAGGACAGCTAGACTGTGTCTTACATATTTTGGACAAGTTGTCAGGAGGAACCAATCCCTAGAGAAGAACATCATGTTTGGGAGAGTGGCAGGTCAATGAGAAAAAAAGGAAGACCCTCAACTAAATGCATTGACACAGTGTCTGCCACAATAGGCTTAAAGATAAAAAAGATCATGTGCCTGGCACAGTATCAGGGAGTGTTTTGTTCTGTTGGACATAGGGCCTTTATGGGTTGGACTCAACGACACCTAACAGCAACAACAACAATAAAGTTGGACAAGTCACTTTATCTCTCTCATCCACATTTCTCCATCTAAAACCTATTCCATTATTAGCCTCTGAAGAGATTTGGAAGAATTATACATTCTAAGACATTGCAGGTACTTTATGAACTGTATCCTTCCAATTATTATTGTTATTTTCAAGGTAGTTTCTTTGTACTATAATCTATTTTGCTGCTGTTTTCCAGAAAACGTTCTGCTCAACAGTGCTCTTCCCCCTAACTATGTCTTTGGTGATTTTGCTCTTCTTGATGAACAAGTTATTCATTTGTCTAAATGCCAAAAATGTGATTGAAATAATTTTCACATCATTTGTTTCCTCAGTTTCACCTCAAGATTTACAGGCCAAAAATACTTTCAAATCATTTTACCGTCTCTTGGTAAGTGCTATATGACTATGCCAAATAAAAACTTTTCAAACAATTCTGAATCGTGTGCACATAATGAAAGCTATCACAATTATATCACTCAGAGCAAATTATAGCCATTGCAGTAACATCTTTCTACACATTTTCTATTTGTGCATGAAAGCATATGTCCATGAATATTTTTTAATTTAAATTAAATATATATTTTTAAATAAACATAAAAATTGTACATATTTATGGGGTACCATATGCTGTTTTGATACATGCGTTCATTGTGTAATGTTTAAATCAGGTTAGGCATATCTATTTCCTCAAACATTTATCTCTTCTTTAGGGTGAAAACACTGAAAATTCATTTTTAGCTTTTGAAACATGTTGATATGGTTGTGTTGTTGTTGTTAGGTGCTGTCGAGTCAAGTCGGACTCATAGTGACCCTATATACAGCAGATCGAAACACTTGCCGATTCTGTGCCAGGCAAACAATCTTATTTATGTTTAAGCCCATTGTTGCAGACACGGTGTCAATCCATCTGGTGGAGGGCTTTATTCTTTTGCGTTGACCTGCCACTCTCCCAAACATGATGTCCTTCTCCAGGGATTGATCTCTCCTGACTACATGTCCGAAATATGTAAGACACAGTCTGGCCATTCTTACTTTCAAGGAGCACTCTGGTTGCACTTCTTCTAGGACAGATTTGTTGGTTCTTTTGGCAGTCCATGGTATATTCAATAGACATCTCCAGCACCACAATTCAAAAGCATCAATTCTTTTTCTGTCTCTCTTGTTCAATGTCTAGCTTTCACAATCATATGATGCCACTGAAAATACTGTGGCATGAGTCAGATGCACCTTCGTCTTCAATGTGACATCTTTGCTTTTCAATACTCTAAAGACATCTTTTGCCATAGCTTTTCCTAGAGCAATGCATCTTTTGATTTCTTGACTGCTGCTTCCACGGGTGTTGATTATAGAGCCAAGCAAAGCAAAATCTTGGACAACCTCAATCTTTTCTCCATTTAATGTGAAGTTGTGTGCTGACCCAGTCGTAAGGATTTTTGTTTTTTTGATGTTTAGTCGTAACCCATATTGAAGGCTGTGATCTTTGATCTTCAAAGATCACAGCCTTCAATATGGGTTGATATGGTTAGATGCTGTCAAATCAGGTCTAACTCTTAGTTTTGAGGCATATTGTATATTATTATTATCTATAGTTATCCTCCTGGAGAAGGACATGGCAACCCATGCCCAAAGCAATCCAAAAACAATAAGCCATTGGAAACCCTATGAGGGTTGCTATGAGTTGGACCCAAATGGATGTCACCTAATAACCACAACAACTTGGTCACCCCACTACATAATAGAACCCCTGGATTTCTTAGTCCTAGCTAACCATAATTTAGGGCCCATTGATCAATCTTTCTCCTCCTACTACTCACCCCAGCCTCTTTACTCTCAACTTCTGTGATATCAACATTTCAGATTCCCCATGTTAGGAAGATCACACGGCATGTGTCTTTCTGTGCCTGACTTACTTCCCTTATCATAAGGATCTTCAGTTCCACCATGCTGTTGTAATGCCAGGATTTTATTCTCTTTTGTGGCTCAATGGGATTCCACTGGGATTATGAACCAAATATTCTTCGTCCATTCATGAGTTGATGGGCACTTCAGTTGTTTCCATTTCTTGGCTCCTGTTAATAGTGCTGGGATAACCATGGGAACACAGGTGTCTTTTCCACAGACTGATTTCATTTCTTTCAAATATATACTCAGGAATGCCACTGCAGGATCATATGGCACTTCTCTTTATAATGTTTTAAAGAACTTCTATATTCTTTTCCATAATATTTATACTAATTTACGTTACCACCAACAGTGTATAAGGGTTCCCTTTTCTCCACATCCTTGCCAGCACTTGTTGTTTTTTGTTTTCTGTTTTTCCTTTCCTTTTTCTTTTTATTTTTTTCACTACTGGGGCTTGAATCCAGGGCCTTGTGCCTGCATGCTTTGCAAGTGCTGGACCACTGAGCTATACCCCCAGCCCATTTTTTTTTTTTTTAATTTTTGAGACAGGATCTTCCTATGTTACACAGACTGCCTCTGGTCTCAAACTTGTGATCCTCCTGCCTCTGCCTTCAGAGCCACTGGGATTATAGGTATGCACCACTGCACCCAGCATTTTTTCATTTTCTTGATAATAACCATTTTTATGATATTTCATTTTAGTTTTGATAATGGTTATGATATCATAATGATTATGATAATGATATCAAAATGGTTATGATATCATAATCACTTTATGATATTTCATTTTAGTTTTGATTTACATTTTCTGATGATTAGTAAAGCTGAGATTATTTTACTTTTTCATATGCCTGTTGTTCATTTGTTTGTCTTCTTTTGAGAAATGTCTGTTCAGGTCCTTTGCTCATTTTTTTACTTGAGTTATTTTATTTCACTTTATTTTCTGTGCTATTGAGTTTTTGGAGTCTTTACATGTTCTGGATATGAACCCCTTGTCAGATATATCACAAATATTTTATCTCATTCTTTAGGCTATCACTTGACTCTATTGATAGTTTCCTCTGCTATGCAGAAGATTTTTACTATGACATAATACCACTTGGGATGGGATTTAGCTCAGTTGGTAGAGTGCTGCACTGCAGTCTCTGAGGTCCTGAGTTCAATTCCCAGCACGGAAAAAATGGGAGAAGCACCTGGCAATCCACTCCCAAGGCCATCCCGAAAGAGTCAGCCATTGCAAACCCTATGAGGGTCGCTAGGAGTCAGACACAACTCGACGGCACCTAACAACAACAACAACATAATACCACTTTTGTCTTTTTGCTTTTTTCTGTGTTTTAGGGGGTCTTGTCCATAACATCGCTCCCCATTCCAATGTCTTAGAACATTTCCTCCATATTTCCTTCTAGTAGTTTCATTTTTCTAGGTCTTACATTTAAGTATTTAACCCATTTTGAGTTGGTTTCTGTAACTCATGAGAAATAGAGGTCTAGTTTCTTTCTTTTGAGTATAGATCTCCAATTTCCCAGCACCATTTATTGAAGTGATTGTCCTTCCTCAATGTATGTTCTCAGTATTTTTGTTGAAAGTCAGTTGTTGAAGATGCACAGGTTTACTTCTAAGCTCTGCTATGTTCCATTGATTTATGTGTCTGTTTTTATCCCAATACCATCCTATTTTTACTACTAGAGCTTTGTAGTGTATTTTGAAGTTATGGAGTGTAATGGGGCCTGCTTATTTTCTTTGCTCAAGATTGCTTTGGCTACTCAGGTCTCTCTGTGTGTGTGTGTGTGTGTGTGTGTATGTGTGTGTGTTTCCCTTTTAATTTTAAGAGGTTTTTCTTTTTCTAATACTGTGAAGAAGATCATTGGTACTTTTTTTTAAAAAAAATAGGAACTAGATTAAATTTTTAGAGTGCTTTGAGTAGTATGGACATTTTAATAGTATTGCTTATTATAATCCATGAACACAAGCTGTCATTCCATTTTTTGTGTGGTGTTCAACTTCTTTTATCCCACATACATATATTTTTCATTTTTGAGGGTAGATTGAATCCAAGACCTCATACATGCTTTGTAGCTGCTCTACCACTGAACTGCAGCCCCCAGCCCATTTTTTTTTATCTTGAGACAGGGTCTCACTAAGTTACACAGGCTGTCTCTGGTTTCAAACCTGCAATCTTCCTGTCTCTGCCTCCCGAGTTGCTGGGATTACAGGCATAAGCCATGGTGCGCAGATGTTTTATAATTTTCATTGTAGAGATTTTTCACCTTTTTGATTAAATTTATTCCTAAGAATTTATGTAGCTATTATAAATGGGATAACTTTCTTGATTTCTATTTCTGATAATTAGCTATTGGCATATAACAATGCAGCTGATTTTAGTAGGTTGATTTTGTATCTTGAAACTCTGATGAATTCATTTATTAATTCTAAGAGTTATTGGCAGAGTCTTTAGGGTTTTCTATATGTGCCTGCAGCCGCAGCCCTGTGGCATCCAATCCCATCATATCTTGGAAGCTAAGCAGGGTTGGGCCTGGTTAGTACCTGGATGGGAGACCGCCTGGGAACACCAGAAGCTGTAGGCTTGGGAGAAGGACCTGGCAACCCCCTCCCAAAAATCAATCTGCCATTGAAAACCCTATGAACAGCAGAGAAGCACTGACAATAGTGTTTCCCCTGTTGTACAGAGGGTCACTATGAGTCAGATACCGACTCGACGGCACCTAACCTAATATGTGCTATCATGTAATCTATGAACAGTGGCAATCTGACTTCCTTTTCTCCAATTTGGATAGACTTTATTTCTTCCTCTTGCATGATTACTCTGGCTAAGATTTCCAGTACTATATTTAAGAAAAACAGTGAGACTGAGTATCTTACCTTGGTTCAGATCTTAAAGGGAAGGTTTTCAACTTTTCCCCATTCAGTATTGTCCTAATTGTTGACTTACTATAAGAGGTGTGAGAAAATGTGAAGAATGTTTAAATGAGAAAAGTTATTACAATAAAAGGCACATTGCCATTAATCTCTCTCAAAATACTCCCCTTGCTGCAAACACACTTACCTATCATTCTTGCCACTTTCTGAAGCAGGTTAGGAAGTCTTTGGTGACAATGACTTTAGTTACATCCTCCATCAGGACAAAGTTCTGTCTCACATATTGCTGGTGGTAAGGCACTTTTTGTCAAATAAAGACCCTATCATGTATCCTCCTGCACCTTACTTCCTGGATGGGGCACTGTGTGACTTTTGGCTCTTCCCTAAAGTCAAAATGACCATGGAAGGTAAATGCTTTGAATCAACTCAGAACATTGAGGCAGCTACAACAGCACAACTAAGGATGATCCTGAACGAAGACTTCCAGAACTGCTTCAGAAAGTGGCAAGAACAATGGGATAAGTGTGTTTGAAGCCAGAGAGTATTTGGAGAGAGATTAATGACAATGCGTCTTTTACTGTATACTTTTTTAAAATTGAAATGTTCACAGGATGTTTTGATCACACCTCATATATGATCTTTACTGTGATGAGGTGCATTCCTGCTATCCCTAATCTGGAGCTTTTTATCAAGAAGGAATGGTGAATTTTATTAAATGCCTTTTCCGCACTTATTAAGATGATAATAGGGTTTTTGTTCTTCTGCTGTTGAAATGTTTTACATACTTATTGATTTGCATATATCAAATCTTTCTCGCATCCCTGGGATGAATCCCATTTGAGTATGGTGAATAATCTTTTTAATATGTTGTTAGGTTTGGTTTGCTAGCGTTTATTGAGGATTTTAGTATCTATATCCTTCAAGTGTGTTGGACTACAGATTTCATTTTTTGTGTATGTATGTCCTTGTCTGGTTTTGGTATCAGGGTAATGCTGGCCTCATAGAATGAGTTTGGAAGAATTTTCTCCATTTGAATATTTTGAGATAATTTTGGAAGATTTGTGTTTGTTGTGGCTGCTGTTTTTCTTCTCTTTTCTTTTTTGTTATGGTGCTAAGGATTGAACTCCGGCCTCATGCATGCTAGGGAGGCACTCAACCATTTACCATTGAGTGATATGTGGGTTCTTCTTTAAATTCTCCATAGAACTTGGCAGTAATTTCATCTGGTCCTGGGATTTTCCTTGATGCGAGATATTTTTTTACTGGTTCAATTTTGTTAGTCACATTGGTCTGTTCAGATTTTCTTTTTCTCCATAACTGAATCTTGGTTATATATAATTTACTTTCATCATTTCAGTATCCATGTTTTTATTCAATATTGTATTTCAGATGCTTTAGTATGTTAACATGGGTATGTGTTGAAATTATTTGTAATTGACGTAGACTATTCTATTTTTTGGATATACCAGCATTTTCTTAAACAGTCTCCTAAAAGACAACCATTTAGTCTTCTGGCATTACAAACACATGGTGATCAAATCTGCTGCATGCATTTTTTCTTTCTCTCTTACCTTTTTTTTTTTTTGCATTGTTGTTGTTAGGTGCTGTCAAGTGGGGTCTGATTCATGGTGACCCTATGTACTGCAGAATGAAACACTCCTCAATTCTGTGCTAGGCATACAATCTTATTTATGTTTGAGCCCACTGTTGCAGACACTGTGTCAATCCATCTAGTGGAGGGTTTTCCTTTTTTTCCTTGACCTTCTACTCTCCCAAACATGGTGTCCTTCTCCAGGGATTGATCTCTCCTGACTACATGTCCGAAATACATAAGACGCAGCCTAGCCATCCTTGCTTCCAAGGAGCACTCTGGTTGCACTTCCTCTACGACAGATCTTTTGGTTCTTTTGGCAGTCCATAAGAAAAGACATAAGGTCTTATTATATCATCTAAGTTGGCCTTGAATTTGTAATCTTCCTGCCTCTACCTCCTGAGTGCTGGGATTACAGGTGTGAAACACCATGACAGCATACACACAAAATTTTTAACACTGGATTTTTCACAGGATTAATTTTTGATCCATCTGCAGCCATAGCACCCTAGCATCTGAACCCACCTGATCTCTGAAGCTAAGCAGGTGGGCCTGATTGGTCCTTGGATGCGAGACTGTCTGTGAATACCAGATGCTGTAGGCTAGCAAGAAAGACCTGGCAATCCACTGGTGAAACAATCAGCCATTGAAAACCCTATGAAGAGCCGAGAAGCACTGACAATGGTGCCAGGCATGATACAGTGTCAGACAGTGTTTTGTTCTGTTGTACATAGGGTGTCTATGAGTGGGACCTGACTTGATGGTACCTAATAACAACAACTTTGATCAGGATGCACAGTAAGGCCAGAGCAGTTGTTGAAATACACAAATTTTGTTACAAATTTTCCACAATTGGCTAATTTGTCCTGATCAGTAGGGATCACAATGTGCCTCATATCTTAGCTTCCTTGGCTGCCCAGACCTTTTCCCAGGGCTCCTCAGATTATCACAACCTGCAGTCCAAGGTTAAAGCCCAGCTCACTAAGTTTGTGGAATTCTGTGGCAGGTCACTTCCATCCATGCTCTGCTGCAACAGTTTCAAAGTATTTGAATACAAAATCTGTGCTCTGTGGCCTTGAAGTTACATTAAAAAGTTATGCATGTCACTCATTTTGACACATTTTGCAAAAGTTCCTTTTGGAAAATCTTTTTCAGCTATTCATTTATCCACCCCAAGGATAAGAAGATTAATTGTAACTTCACCAACAATTAATTTTGTGATTCTTATTGGGGAAATATATTGCATCTGCATTTTATTTTTATTTATTTTAATTTGGCAATTGATATATTGAACTCTTTATATGTTTATCTGTCACTTGGGGAGAGAGGTTTTTTTTCCCTTTAGTTTTGATTGTATGGAAGTTTAAAAAGTTCTTTCTCTTTTGAGTTAAGTTTATTAAGGTGTAATAACTTTAATGACTTTATTAATAGATAACTCACATACCACATACAATGCATCTTTTAAAGTATACTACTAAGTGGCTTTTAGTGCATTCATAGATTTTGCAACCATCACCACAATCTAATTATTCATTCCCAAAAGAAATTTAGTGACCATTAGAAATCACAATCCATTACCTTCCCATCCCCTAGACTCTGGCAAGCATTAATCTACTTTCTATCTACTGTGAATATTTCATATAAATTGAATATGTGGTCATTTGTGACCAAATATTTGAAATATGTTAAACATATTTTCATGGTTTATCCATGTTGCAGTCTGTACCCAGACTTCATTCCTATTTAATGTCGAGACTACCCCATTGTATTAAATGTGCTATATTTTATTAATTCACTTCTCAGTTGATAGATATTTGGGTTGTTTCTACTTCTTGGCTAATATGAATAATGGCATCATTAAAATTGATATAAAAGGTTTTCTTACATATATTTCCATTTATGTTATGTAAATAACTAGGAGTGGAGTTGTTGAATCATATGTAAACTCTAACATTTTTGAAAAATGTCAAACTGTTTTTCCAAGTAGTAACTGCACCATTTTACATTCCAACCCGCAATATATGAGGCGTTCAATTTCTCCACACTCTCATAAACATGTTATTTTCTATTTCTTTAAAAATGTGACCATCTTAGTGTATATCTCATTGTGGTTTTGATTTGAATTTCCCTAATAGTTAATGGCAATAATCATCCTTTTATGAGCTTATTCTCCATTTGTGTGTCCTTGTAAAAATGTCTATTTAGATATTCTCTCTGCTTTTGAATTAGATTGTTTATCTTATTATTGAGTTGTAAGCATTCTGTATGTATTCAGGGTACAGTTCATTATCAGATAAATAATTTGCAAGTATATTCTCTCACTCTGTGAGTGTCCTCAGTAGATGATGTCATTTTTGGAGAAAAGTTTTTAATTTTGATGAAGTCAAAAGTCTGTTTTATGTGTACAAGTTTATGTCATTTGACAAATATCATTTGTATGTAGTAAAACTCACTTTTTTAGTGTAAAGTCCTTTATATTTTGACAAAGACATACTTTTGTGTTTCTGAGACAGACATGGGGACCCACTTTTGCTTGGGGTGCTGAGAATGCAGTATGGTTAATGCACCGTTAAAGTCAATATTAGTGCAAATAATAAGGTTTTCTTCCTTCTCACCATAAATGCTCCTTCAGCTGATTATGTTCCCGCAAAGAAGCACATCTGTTGGGGGTTGGTTTCTCCATGATTTCTATCCAGGTAGAACAAAAGGACCCCAGTTAGCTGATTGGTGACATAATCACCACAGTAATCAAGATGCAGAACAGCTCTATCACATCAGCATGTCCCTGGACTACCACTTAGCTATTTCCTACCCCTATATTGTTGTTTTTACAAGAATATCAAGTAAGTAGAATCATAGACAATAAAACAGCAGATGTGCCTTCAGAATTAGTAAATGAGATTCTACTGAATAGATCTTTATATTCATACTTATAACAATATTTTTTTTGAATTACCATGTTATGATCCTTGATTTCTTTACCTCTGCTAACCGTTTTAATTCTGAGTTTTCTGTCACTTAGTCTGAGATGTGACTCTTTTATACCACATATGTAGCCCATCAAATTCTTAGATTATTATTTGGCCTTAAAGTCCTGAAACAAACTTGCAAAAGGTTCTTAAAAATCAGATAAAATTTAGTGATGGTGAATATATTACAAATGCATGAAGGTGGTAGTTTTCCAACCGTATTTTAAAAAATAGAGAACTATTTTCTTCAAATGAAATCTTATGATATAGCTCCAGATATAAAGACATGAACGCCAAGTTTCTCTTCGAAACTCTAAACAGAGACCCTGCCCACATCTCTCTTGCACCTCCAGAGCACAGCTTGGATATCAGAGACAAGAGTTTTTCTGTAGTGACTGATTGGAGTAATATTGAAGCATGAGTCATTTGGATCAATTTCAGGATCAATTTCAAGAAGAGAGAGAAACTGAGACACAATTAGCCTAATCACCGAGTCGTGATCTCATGCAATGGGTTTTCTGTTTTGCTCTTCACTACTCCCTCCGACTTCACCACACAAAACGAGAACACTCAGGAACAATGACAGTTGTCTCCCCACTGAGGAATGCTCTGTGGTAGCTGATAAGAATAGTTCAAAATCACTCTAGAAGACAGATACAGCATCAGAGTGATTA
>VMDO01013628.1:0-57619 GCA_007922755.1 Pedetes capensis | reverse complement strand
GTAGTCAGGAGAGAACAATCCCTGGAGAAGGACATCATGTTTGGAAGAGTGGCAGGTCAACGGAAAAGAGGAAAACCCTCCACCAGATGGATTAACACAGTGTCTGCAACAATGGGCTTAAACATAAATAAGATGGTTTGCCTGGCACAGAATCGGCAAGTGTTTCGATCTGCTGTACATAGGGTCGCTATGAGTCGGAATCGACTCGACGGCACCTAACAACAACAACAACAACAACAACAACAACATATATATATTATATACATATATATATATCAGGAATGTTTGTGTGTATATATACACATTCCCGATATATATAATATATAATATGTATAATATATAATATATATTATAATATATATATTATATACATATATATACATATATACATATATATACATATATACATATATACATATATACACATATATACATATATACATATATATCAGGAATGTTTGTGTGTATATATATACACACATTCCTGATATATAAAATATATAGTATTATACATCTATAATACATATACATATATACATGTACATATATATACATATATACATGTACATATATATAAATATATATATATATAATCTTTTCATTTATCTATACCAGTTGCATGGCAGCCCTACTATTTATTTGATTAAGGTCATTTTTAAACAAAGGTCATATTAAACAATGCTACCATAATTCAATTCAACTTCGAAAAGTTAGCTGTCTTTGTGTCAGGTCCGACTCATAGTGACCCTAAATACAGCAGAACAAAAACACTACCCAACACTATGCCATACACATGATGTTTTTATGTCTTAGCCCATTCTTGCAGCTGCTATATTTCTCCTCCTTTTGAGTTGTGCCGCATCAGCAAAAGATACGTAGATATTATATACATAACGTCTCTTAAAATCTTTTTCTTTCAATGCGTAATAAGACCTCTTGCAATTGCAGAAGTCAAGCCTGACATTTATTCATCTTTTTATTGGTATATATTGGCTATTACTATTTTTATAACTTAATGTGTATTATACATTTTGACACCTTCTGTTTTATGTGTAAATATATACATTTATATATTTAGATATTCTCAGAAGTCAAGGCATTCAAGAAGATGTTTGAATTCACTTTTTTGTCCTTTCAGATTGTGTCACTCTTTATAACTTTTATTTTGATGAAATAGTTCTTAAAGGATGTGATGGGAAGACCACAATTGGTGGAATCACATGTTGGAATGAGCAATATTTTAGTGATCATACAGTAACTTCTCAGCTCACAGAGCTGTGCAACATCAAGGGACAAATGTTGGGAGCCTATGACAAACACAGAGAGGGCATAATAGTGTTTTAATGTCCCTCTTACATTCTGTGTCTCAAATTAAAACATGGTCTCTTCTTTGTAGTTAGGGTAAATTGTTTTAACTAGAAAACTGGTGGTGTAAATTGAAATAAGACTAGAAAACTTATTAGTGTCAAAATATTGTGGATGATCCTAAACCACTAAATGACTCTGATCTTGTTATGTGTGGGAAGAATCACTCTCCCAGATTAAGGCCAAATATTACATGGAACATCAATGAGTGAGATTAGTAACAAAGTCCTGGGACTAGAATTGGAAGATCATTTTTTGGGTGGTGGTAATCTGAAACCTTCAGGTCACTTGATTTTCATTACAGCTCTTCATTTCTAACATAAGTGACATTTATAAATAATGAATAAACATTTCTACAAGCAGGAAAATGTTGACAAATGCTGGTGATGTAAAAAATTACTTTAGGTAAAGTAAATCTTAGATTGTTAAGAAGGAAATCATGAAAGCTTTTTTTTTATCTACCATATTTTAAAGATCTCAGTGCCATCAGAAATGGAAACATCCAGGTTACTAGAGTGATGCATTAAAAGAGGAAATTTCACACTGTATTAGGCAATTAGAATGAGAAGAAAGATTTAATTTATCAAGTATTGTTTAATACAAGAAACATGAATGTGTGAGATATAAATGTTGAGGTAATAAACTTAAAAATGATATATGATATCATATATAAACACTGTACCTAGCAAATAATCAATAGTATAATGTGAGATCAATTATTAATTATTACAAAACCAAACCAATAGCTTATAGAGTACAGTTCACACCTCATACTGGGGCATGTGAATTAGCAAATTAGGTAAACAAAAATTAAGGATAGTACCTTCATCTGTAGAATGAGGAAAATCATAGTTTGCACTTTACAGATTTGCTTTGCCAATGATGTCCTATAATGCCAATGAAAGGCTTGTTACATTGTATAACACAGCAGTTCACAAGATCTGGTCCAAAGAACTCTGCATGTCCCTAAGACTCTTTCATTGGTCCATTCAGACAAAGCTATTTTCATAATAGTAGTATATTGTTTAGCTTTTTCACTCTGTTGACGTTTGCACTGACAGTATGACAAAATAAGATATATGCATATAGGAAGAACTTTTACTTTCTGAATTATTATGGTTGCCTTTTTCTTTTTCCACTAGTGGAGGATTGAGCCAAGGGGCCTCAGGAATGTTAAGCAAGTGCTCTTCTGCTGAACTGCATCCCCAACCCTTTTTTTTAAAAAAAGAAAATATATTTTGAGACAAGATCTTGCTAAATTGAGCAGGCTGCCTCTGACTTGAACTTACTATCCCCCCCTTTTGGCTTCTGGAGTCACTAGGATTGCAGATATTCTCCTTGGTGTCCAGCTTATGGTTATCTTAAGGAAAAGCATTTTTGTTTTAGTTTAATTCATCTGATGGAATCCTAGTTTTACTTAAAATAATGACTAAGACAAATATGGTATACAAATTTGGATATTTGATAGCTGCTATCTTTGTTTTCTTAGTGACCCTATGTACAACAGAAGGAAACACTACTCAACATGGTGCCATGTACACTATCTTTTTATGTTTGAGTCCACTGTTGCAGTCACTGTGTCTCATCTCATTTTGAGTTGTATCACATCAGCAAAAGGAGGTTCCAGTGGCTTTATTCCATTCTCATCATTAAAGTCCACTCTACTTTGAGGAAGCAACTCTTTCCTACTTGTTTCTTCAATGCCTTCTAGCCTGGGGGGCTCATTCTCACACACTATATTTGATGATGCTTCTCTGCTAGTCAGGTTTTCAATGGCTAATTGTTTTGAGAATGGGCTGCTGGGTCTTTCTGCCTAGTTTGTCTTAGTCAGGTTTTTCTTGCTAGTCTGTCTTAGGAAGCTCAACTGAAACCTGTCCACCATAGGTAGCCCTGCAGGTATCTGAGATACTGGTGGCATAGCTTTGCACATCACAGCAACATACAAGCCCCCACAGCTCGAAAAACTAACACACATGGGGGACTTGATGGATATTTCCTTAAAAATCAATAAAAGAAAAGCCTCATATCAAGAAAAACAATTAACACATTTCCTGGAGAAACAAAAGTTCAAAATTTCAAGCAAAAATTAGGGTTTTGAAAAACTTGTATCTCTCACAATTAATTAAATATTATGTGATCTTCTAATATTGCATAATGAAATAGGTTAACATTTGTTGTTGTTGTTGTTAGGTGTCGTCGAGTCGGTATCCGACTCATAGCGACCCTCTGTACAACAGGGGAAACACTATTGTCAGTGCTTCTCTGCTGTTCATAGGGTTTTCAACGGCAGATTGATTTTGGGAGGGGGCTGCCTGGTCCTTCTCCCAAGCCTACAGCTTCTGGTGTTCCCAGGCGGTCTCCCATCCAGGTACTAACCAGGCCTGACCCTGCTTAGCTTCCGAGATCTGACGGGATCGGATGCCACAGGGCTACAGCTGCAGACAGGTTAACATTTAGATGATATTTAGTAAACAATATTTTTCACATGAACAAAATCATGTTCAGATAAAAGTTTTATTAAAAGAGCAAGAGTAGGAAAAGTTCATTAATATGGCTCAGATTCTGTTTTCTGATTAAACTTTAAGAAATCGGTTTTTGCCAAATTTTGACATAGTATTAAAATTGAACATTTACAGTTTCTGAAAGATTTGAAAATATTCCTCTCTTTTCCAACTATGTTTCAAAGTGAAACTGGATTCTCTTGATATATTAAAACACCATGTTGCAATATATTGAATAGAGAAGTTGATATGAGTATCTAGATATCTGCTATTGTGTCAGATATTAGAGAATATTCATAAATATATAAAACAATGTCACCTCTAACTAAAATTTTTTCTTTTAAAAATATAATTATCCTTCATAAAGCATTGCTTAGAATAACTTGTAGTGGGATTTGTATAGATACTTAAAAACAAATCCATTCATAAATATAAAAAATCAGATTTAATTTCAGATGAGATAACCTCAGTAGATACAACTTACATAAAAAAGCTTTTTAATGTACTGAATGTTTTCTAATGTAAAGGATTCCTGATAAAGTATTTCAGAACTGAAGTTCTAGTACAGAGACTTTTTAAAAAACGGACTTTGGCAATTACTGGAATCTACCTATCAAGGTATATATGGTTTATGTTATTCAGATTATAGTGGTCAGCCATATGGAGTTCAGTTGAACACACACACATGCACAAAGATGATTATTTTTTTAGAGATAAATTTTTATAGTGTATCCTAAATTCAGAGTATTTAAGTAGTACTGGTCCTATTGTTTAAACCAGTATGTTTTGCTTTTGTTAAGGTAAGATAAAACATAATTTGATCCAGGCAAAGTGACATCTTTCTTCCACACCCAAATTATGTATTTGTAGAAGACATTCCGAGAACAATTGCAATACCAGTATTACCTTGGAGAATTATATACTTCATCAATTAATAAGCACTTAAAGAAAGCTAGATATTTAGCACAACCATGAATGTTTGGAGACTACTAAAAACATCTTATGTGACTCTGTATCTTAAAGGGTCTAGTATCAAGTGGACTAGTAGAGATAATGACAAACAATAAATGTTGCGAAAAAATATTTTCATTCATATTTACTTTAATATACTTTCTTTAAAAGCAAATATAAAATTCCTAATCCTTTTAGTGAAGCAAGGGGATTGGAAATAAAAGACATTGTTTGGGGATCAAACAGAGATTTAACTACAAGGATTACCAGTATGCTGCACTAGTTACTAGTTTTGAGCTTTAGCAAAGCAATTAACTACTATGGAATTGATATAAATGTTAAATCACATGCATAATATTGTTGGCACATAGCAGATGCTCAACAAATGTAAATTTCTTTTCTTCCAATAAAAGTAGATACTGAATAAAATTTCCCATAAAATGCAAGTAATTCATATAAGAAACTTCCATTCTACATGTAGAAGAGAATAAGTCAATTTCCATAATTCTATGTATATATCGTGTAGACAGAAAGTTAATTCAGTGTTCCTTTTGTACTATTTCTTCATACATACACATGTTTATTTTTTCCTTAAGACTGAAAGTAAATGTCATACTAATCTTTGTGAACTTTAGTTAATTCTTTTAAATAGATATATTTTCACTGAGTCTGAATATCTTTGACTTTTGATATACCCTTCAAAATTATATGAAGGCCTAGCATTTATTGACAACAGATAATAACCAATAAAATGTAATAAAATGAACAAAGTTTAATGATGTGACATTTTCTTTTATCTATATAACTTATAAATTATAATTTGTTATGTAAATAAATATTATAGGCTTTTTAATTAAAATTAAAATAAGGTGAAATGAAACTAAGTAAAAAGCTTTGTTTGTTTTTCTGCCTGTTTTCAAGACCTCCTTCCATTTCCTTATGGAGATAATATATCTTTTTTTTGTTGCGGTACTGGGGGTTGAACCCAGGGCCTCACATTTGCATATGTTGCAAGGGCTGTACCACTGGTCTGCACCTCCAGCTCATTTTTTTAGTTTTTGAGACAGGGCCTCGCTAAATTACTCAGACTGTCTCTGTTCTTGAACTTGCAATCCTCCTGTCTCTGCCTCCTAACAGCCGAGATTACAGGTGTGCCCGGTGATATTATGATATCTTAAAATACATTGGGGCTGGGTTTTAGCTCAGTTGGTAGAGCGCTGTGCTGCAGTCTCTGAGGTCCCAAGTTCAACTGCCCACACTGCAAAAATGGGAGAAGGACCTGGCTATCCACTCCCAAGGCAATCCCGAAATAGCCATTGAAAACCCTATGAGGGTCACTATGAGTCGAATACCAACTTGACGGCACCTAACAACAGCAACAACAAAATACATTGGGCTTTAGAAAGTTTTTCAAGCAATAATGGTATCACTGTACCAGATTAGTAATGATTATAAAAAGTATTAAGATATATATGGTGATTGTTTTTAAACCTTGGACAACAGACAGCACATATATATAACTCTGGTAGTAGGAAAAGTTCATGAGGTGAGGCTAAATGTTATAAATAAATCAAGGAAGTATAGTTGATACATATGGCATGCTTTTTAAAAATTAATATCTAATACTAAAAACATTTTATACTAAAATATATCTGGAAAGAGAAAAACAGGTTTAAAAAGCATATGGGGGAACAGAAAGAAAATATCAACATAGTTGGTACACATTCAACTATATCAACAATTACATTCAATACAAATTGCCCCAAAACTTCAATTAAAAGGCGGAAGTTGTTAGGATATATAAGAAGCAAGACCAAAACTACATTTTTATGTACTATATATCCACTTTATAAGAAAAGGACATGGCAATCCACTCCCAAAGCAATCCTGAAACAATCTGCCATGGAAAACCCTATGAGAGTCTACAAGTTGGACCCAACTCAACAGCACCTAACAACAATAATAACAACAACAACATATCCACTTTAACTACGTACACAAATAGGATGAAAGTAAAAGGATGTGTAAATACATCATATGAAAAAATCTTAGGAAGGGTGGATGATACCACTGATATCAATGAAATAGATTTTGAGACAAAGATTATGGGTAGAAATAAAGAGGACAGTTCAAGTGACATAGGGTGAATTCACCAGGAAGGTATCATATTCACAAATGTTTGTGCATGTGATCACAGAGTATCGTAATACATGAGATAAAAACTGACAGAAGACCCACACAGAGAACTCCAAGATTATGCATGGATTTTAAAACTCCTCCCTTGGTAACTGAAAAAACAATAAGGAAAAAGTGAATGAAACTACAGAACAGATGAACATTACAATAAGCCATTTTGACTAACAGTCATTTATGAAACAATATGTCTAATACTGATTATTTCAAACCACACAAAATAGTTACCAGAAAAGAGCATATGGTGAAGCATAAATTTGTCTTAATACATTTTAAAAGACTGAAAACTTCCATAGTATGTTTTCTTTATAACAACAGAATTAAATTCAAAATAAGTAATAAAAAAATCTAGTTGTTGTTGTTGTTAGGTGCTTCTCAGTTGGGTCCAACTCATAGGTGTATTGTGCCCAACTGAATGAAACACTTTTCAACACTGCCATACTCAACACTATTGTCAGTGCTTCTGTGCTATTCATGGGGTTTTCAGTGGCAGATTGTTTCAGAAATGGATTGCCAGGTCCTCCTCCCTAGCCTGCAACATTTGGTGTTCCCAGGCAGTCTCCTATCCAACAGCTAACCAAACTGACCTTGCTTAGCTTCTGAGATCAAGAGGGATTGAATACGAGGGTGCTATGGTTAGGGTTTAGCTCAGTTGATGGAGCACTGCTCCACACTGTATGAGGATATGAGTTCTACCCCCAGCACCATGAAAATAGGAGAAGGATGTGGTAGTCCTCCCCTGAAATAATCCTAAAACAAGAAGCCATTAAAAAAAAATCTAGAAAGTACATAACTCATTTCTGAGAAAATCTTGGGTTAAAATAAAATAAAATAAAACAAGAAAAATTAAATAATATTTTAATTAAAGAATAAAGGAAATATGATGTATCTCAATCTGTGGAATTCAACTAAAGCCATATTTATTTAGACATGTAGAATTTCAACCCTAATACTGGGAAAAATGAAAGATTTAAAATCAATGAAATATAGGAAGTTGACATGTGAATCAAAACAGAAGAATCCTTTAAAACTAAAATAGAAAGGAGGAATGATGATATCAATGAAATGGAAAACAAAAAATACATAAATTAATAAACCAAGGTCACACTTTTAAAATTGATATCATTAATTAGGAACATTAAAATCTTTGCAAGACTGGCTACATCTGCTTCTGTTTGTGATGGATTTTGAGAGGCAGTGTTTACTCTTCTTTACATAACTAAAGAACAGATAAAATATATGAAAGAATAGTTTGCAAATATTGATTATTCTGGATGTGATCTCTGAGAAACAGGAAACAAATGAAGTGTGGGTCTGCATGTTGCACTATCAGCCTGGAAAGAAGGAGGCCAAAGAAATAGATTTGCCAGATTAGGGAGATCAGTTGGCTGGAATGTTCAGCTCAAGACAGATGTCAAAGAAGAGAACTGTACAGACGTAGAACTTGAGAGATGTGCAGAAGGTACATTCATGTTCTCAGCTGGTCATGGGCAACCATATACAGGTGGAGTCAAAGAAAGAACAACTGTGAAAGAGTAGAAGACACAATTTCTGAAGCTTGAACAGGCCTGGGAATATATCACATACCTAGGAAGCAGACTGGAGAAACTTTCATATGCACAAGCCATCTGGAAGCAAACTTGGATGTGTTTCTCCAGAAGTGGGAGAACTTAATTAAAGAATAAAGGAAATATGATGTATCTCAATCTGTGGAATTCAACTAAAGCCATATTTATTTAGACATGTAGAATTTCAACCCTAATACTGGGAAAAATGAAAGGTTTAAAATCAATGAAATATAGGAAGTTGACATGTGAATCAAAACAGAAGAATCCTTTAAAACTAAAATAGAAAGGAGGGAATGATGATATCAATGAAATGGAAAACAAAAAATACATAAATTAATAAACCAAGGTCACACTTTTAAAATTGATATCATTAATTAGGAACATTAAAATCTTTGCAAGACTGGCTACTTCTGCTTCTGTTTGTGATGGATTTTGAGAGGCAGTTCTTCATAAAGGATGCTCTTATAGGCTTACATGCTTCAAAAGCTTGTTCTAAAAAATCAAACTGCTTCCAAGTGCTTAGTTGCATTTATAGACCTTTGTAAATGAAATTAATAATGATATTTAGTTCATAGTATAATTATGCTAAATAAATTAATGAACATATATTAAGCACATAGTATCAGATAGAAAAATTAAAAAGAAATTAGTCCACTTTACACCATTAGGATGGTTACTATAAAAAGAAAAAACAAACAACAACAAAACAACAGAAAATAACATGTTGGTGAGGATATACAAAAATGGGAATCTCAGTTCATTGCTGGAGGAATATAAAATGATGCAGCAGTTATGGAAAACAGTAGGGAAGTTCCCCAAAAGAGTAAAGTCAGGATTATTATATAACTTAACAATTCTATTTCTGGGTATATACTCAAAAAATTAAAATCAAGGTCTTGAAGAAATATTTATACACTCATGTTCAGTGCTTCTTGGAAGCAAGGATGGGCAGACTGCATCTTACATATTTTGGACATGTAGACAGGAGTGACCAATCCCTGGAGAAGGACATCATGTTTGGGAGAGTGGCAGGTCAACAAGAAAAAAAGGAAAACCCTCCACTAGATGGGTTGACATAGTGTCTGGAACAGTGGGTTTAAACATAAATAAAATTGTGTGCCTGGCACAGAACCCGCGAGTGTTTCATTCCTCTGTACATAGGGTCACTATGAGTTGGACCCAACTTGAAGGCACCGAAGAACAACCTGTTCATAGATGAAGCTAAAGGACATTATTTTAGGAGAAATAAACCAGTCACAGAAAGAAAAATATAGTATAATTCTACTTATATGAGATACTTCTTGTTGTTGTTGTTAGATGCCATCAAGTCATGTCCAACTCACAGTAACCTTCATAGGGTTTTCAATGATTGATTGTTTCAGGATTGCCTCAAGAGTGGATTACCAAACCCTTCTCCCATTTTTGTTGTGCTAGGAATCAAACCCAGGAACTCAGAGAGGCACTCTACCAACTAAGCTAAATCCCAGCCCAATATGAGATACTTATATTGGTCAAACTCAGAGAGACGGAAAGTAGAATGGTAGTTGCCAGGAGCTGTAGGAAGAGGGGAATGAGAGTTGTTTGCTCAGTTGGTAGAGCACTGCACTACAGTCTCTGAGGTCCTGAGTTCAATTCCCAGCACCGCAAAAATGGGAAAAGGACCTGGCAATCCACTCCCAAGGTAATCCTGAAACAGCTATTGAAAACCCTATGAGGGTCGCTATGAGTCGGATACCGACTCGACGGCACCTAACAACAACAACAATATTGGTCAAACTCAGAGAGACGGAAAGTAGAATGGTAGTTGCCAGGAGCTGTAGGAAGAGGGGAATGAGAGTTGTTTGCTCAGTTGGTAGAGCACTGCACTACAGTCTCTGAGGTCCTGAGTTCAATTCCCAGCACCGCAAAAATGGGAAAAGGACCTGGCAATCCACTCCCAAGGTAATCCTGAAACAGCCATTGAAAACCCTATGAGGGTCGCTATGAGTCGGATACCGACTCGACAGCACCCAACAACAACAACAACAACAATTCAGGAATACTCAGCCTGGTAGCCTGGGACCTGTCAGGCAGGGTGCAAGCAAGAGTGAATTGTGGGTGATTCAGAGAAGTCTTTTCTATATTTATACCTGCTTTCCATTGCTTAAATCATCCTAAAACCACCCCTCTCTCATTCTATGGAAAAATTGTCTTCTAAACAACTGGTCCCTAGTGCCCAAAATGTTGGTGATTGCTTGTTTCATGGATACACAGTTTTAATTTTGTAAGATGAAGAGTTCTGGAGATTGATTATACATATGAGTGCACTTAACATTGCTGAATGGTATACTTGATAAGGGAAATTTTTATTGGATGTGAATTTTGCTCCAATTAAAATAGATCTTTACAAAAAAGTAGTAAGAATATCATAGAAAATAAGAAAACAAAATTATAAATATTAAGACTGAGAGAAAATATGACTATAATAAATTTATCAATTAGATATAAAAACAAATTGCTTAAAAACAGTTTACCTAAATGACATAAAAGTTGAGAATCTAAGTAGCTCCACATTTATTAAAGAAATTTAATTAATTGTCAGCAGGTAGTCATAATGAGAACTGTGTCAGTTAGTTACAATGGTGAATTCTTTCAAAAGTTCATTTTAAAAGTTTTGAGAAAACAGAGCAGAGACACTTCCCAAAATGATTTTTGGGACTTGTATAATGGTAAAACCTGACCAAGGTAATAAAATTGCCAACGAGTGTCATGAATACAGATAAAAAAATCTTTAGGTATTATTGCAAATATTTTTTCACTACATGATGGGAAAAGTACTATTTGCTTTTCAGAGATTTTTGTGTTAATTTAAAAGTCAAGGGTAGATAGATTTTTCTTAACGTGCTAGTATAATTTATTTTGGCTTTTCTGATTAACCCTGACCATTAGTTATATTTGTGAAAATGAATGTGAATGATTTCCTTCTCTTAATTCAAATAATTCTCCAACTAGGTAGAGATAACATCCAGAATATGGGGTCTGGATGAAGTTTGGGTATATCAGAGTTAAGTGAGGAACAGACACAGCCCCAGGAAATCAAAGAAAACCCAGTCCAGCAACCTGATATATATCTATCACTGTGTCAGGGAGGTCCAAACACATGCAATATGAGTTATCTATAGGAGATGAGAGGTCACTAACAGGAAACCCAGAAGTAATGAGTTTTTGTGTCAGGGAAGACTGCCAGTAACTGTCAAACCTTCCTGGTGGTCGGTAGTAGGTGACAGATTCTGAGACTGTAACAAGGAAGGGTAACTAAAGAATAAAATAGGCCATAAAGAGGCTGCAATACTAGTATTCCCCAGGTCTAAAAGAAAACATTGGGTTTCATAATGTCATGAGTGTTAATTAACAATTTACATACAATAGAGTTAATAATAGTGTTAATTATGTACTAATATTATTTATTGACAACTTACTAAGTTCTAAACACTATGCTAAACACTTTAAAAATTCTGTCTCATTTAACCCTTGAGCTCTGAAAATGGTTACTACTATTCTATTTTACAAATGGCTAAATTGGAACTCAGATCAAACAGTTTTCTAAGGCACCCTGCTGGTACTTGTGTTTGAGGGACTCATACTTGGTGAACCTGGTAATTGATGGAGTTCAGGTCTAAACCTTTCTAACCGTGGGACTCTCTTTGTAACTGCCTGCTTTACTGTCACTAATGTCTGTGATTCTGGCTTTACAATTGCAAACAGAAGGGAGAATTGACAGCAAAAAAAGAAATCAGTTTTACTCATGAATGGCAAATTCTCTAGTCTTAAATTTTTAATCAGTACAATTAATTAAAACCCAGAGTATAAGAAAAATGATTTCTTATTAATGATATTGGAGTAGTTTCATGTACATTTTAATATTCTGGCACATTGTTCATATTGAATTTTATACATCTTAGAATTATGCTCATTGGTTCCTATAAATTAACTAGAGATTTATTTATGGGATGAGACTTGATGATACTCTTTGTCTTACGTTACTCTCTTAAGGGGAAAATACAACCTTAGCAATTTCACATTTTTGACAAGCTTGGGTGGGAGGTTTTGACAAAGTTTCATTCTCATGTTTCTTGCAAGGTAGTCATAGGATTCACACCAGAGAAAAATATGGATTCACACCAGAGAAAAATATGAAAGATTCACACCAGAGAAAAACATAAAGCTTCAAACAGAAAGAGATGAGAGATGTGTTTTACAGTGACAAGTCTATGTCAATAAAGGATTAAATTTAAACAGATACCAAGAACAGTGAGATATATTTTAAAAATCACCCATACACACACACACACACACACACACACACACACACACACACACACACATCTTTCAGCAAATGATCAATTCAAAATTGCCCTAAGACAATATTCTTCAAATCTACAAAGTTTTACAAATTTGTAGTCTATAAAGACATATACAAAGAAAGGGAATTCATGATGTTGATTTTCATAAATGTAGCTAAGGTCAATGTAGTTAAGGGTCCATGTTAATCATTTTTTGTTGTTGTTGCTAGGTGCTGTCAGTCAGGTCTGATTCACAGTGACCCTATGTAGAATAGAACAAAACACTCCCCAACACTGTGCCATGCCTGGCATCATATTAGTGCTTCTCTGCTAATCATAGTGTTTTCAATGGCTAGTTGCTTTGGGAGTGGGCTGGTGGGTCCTTCTCCCAAGTCTACAGCACCTAGTATTACTAGGTGGTCTCCCATTGAAGGATTAACCAGGTCCAACCCTGCTTTAACTTCCATAGTAGTATGGTTGTAGACACTATTACTCTGAGAACTTAAAACAAGTTTATCTCCTAAAAAAGTCAGCCCCATTCATATCATCATCACAATTTCCCAAGGAAGCAATGAGTATTGTCCTGAATGGAGAATAAAAAGGAAAGTAAGTCTGTAGCCATACTGCCCTGACGTCTGACCTCCTCTGATTTCAGAACCTAAGCAGGGTAGGGCCTGGTTCGTCCTTGGATAGGAGGCTGCCTGGGACTACCAGAGTGCTACAGGCTAGGGAGAAGGACCTGGCAATCCACTCCTGAAACACCAGCCATCAAAAACCCTATAAATAGTAGAAAAGCATTGACAATAGTGCCAGGCAGGCATAGTGTTGGGAAGTGTTTTGTTCTATTGTAGATAGGGTTGCTACAAGTCTGATCTGACTCTACAGCACCTAGCAACAACATCTCAGTAAGGATAACTACTAAATCACATGTGCAAGAAAATGGTGACAGGAGAATATGAACTCAGGGAAATCTGATTCAAATGCACACTCACAGAAACCTGGGCATAACACTAAATAGGTTTCAGCCCACGTAACAAGGGAAGCAGAACTTTAAGGCTCACTTTGCAACCCAAGTACACCAACCCCATTTCCTTTTTTTTTTTTTTTTGATATTTAAAATTCAAAATTCAAGACTAGACTCCTTGTAAAATGCCCTAAATTTTGGCTTGTTCCCAGCTAGGAGTATAGAAAGCGTTTAGTTTTTTCCCCAATATTGTACAGTTCATTCAAGATAAAACAATTTGGTCTAAGAATCTAAATTCAGTCTTTTGTGTATGGATCCAATTGATCTAGTACTAGTCATTGAATCAAGCTTTCTATATTGAATTGTTGTCATCAGGTCTAAAATAAACTGACATAAATATTTCTTGAAACTCTATTCTATTACTCTCTATATTTACCCTCATGTCAGTACCAAAATGTCTTGATCTCTCTTGATTACTATATCTTTGTAGTGAGTTTTGAAGTAGAGAGATATGAGTCTTCTTCATTTGTTCTTTTAAATGTCAATTGTTTTGGCTTTTCTAGGGCCATTGGATTCTCATATGAATTGTAGGATAAGCTTGTCAATTTCTGAAAAAGAGTTGCCTTGGATTTTTAATAATAACTGAATTGAAACTTTAGCTTGGTTTGATGAAATTGTATTGGATTTTATCAAATGTTTTTCAAGTACTTACTGCAATGATTATGGAGGTTTTTCCCTTAGTCTATCAATATAGTGTGCTATGTAGATTGATTTTAAGATGTCAAGCAAACATTTCATTTATGAAATAATTCCAATTTGGCCATGCCACACAATTTGTTTTATATTTTAGTACTGGTGATGATTTTTGCATCAATATTCATTAGAGTTATTGATTTTCAGTTTGTTTCTTACAATGTTACTTTCTAGTTTTGATAATAGTGTAATACTGACTTCATAAATGAGCAGAGAAGTGCTCATCCTTCTTTATATATTTCTTAGAAGACTATTTGATGTATTGATGTTAATTATTCTTTATTTTTTAAAAATTTCACAGTGAAAGCCATTTGGTGCTGGGCTCTTATACATGGATTGTTTTACTATTACTAAGTCAATCTGTTTTCTTGTAGGTATATCAAACTTTATATTTTAGTTTGGATTAGTTGAGTAGTTTGTCTTTTTAGAACTTTATATACTTAATCTAAATCATTTTATTTGTTGCTATAGAGTATTTCATAATACTCTCAAATTTTACTTTCTATGAAGTTTGAAGCAATGTGTTTCATGCTTGATTTCAATAATTTAATTCTTTTTTCTTTCATAGTCAGTATACTGAAGGTTTGTCAATTTTGTTGATATTTTCAAGGAATCAACTTTTGGCTTTATTGATTTTTGCTATTGTTTTTGTATATTATATTTCATTTACTTCTACTCCAGTATTTATCATTTCCTTCCTTCTGTTTGCTGCAGGTTTAACTTGCCCTTTCGTCTAGTTTAATAAAGTGAAAGATCTTGTTCTTGAGATATTTCTTCTTTTTCATATAGACATTAGCAGTCATAAATTTGTGTCATAGCACTGCTTTAGATTTAGTCAATGTTTTGTTATGTGAAGTTTTCATTTTTATTCATCTCAAAGTATTTTCCTAGTTTCAATTTTGATTTATATTTGATGCCTTTATTTTTGTGGAGTACACTATTTAATTTCCACTTTATTTGATAATTTCCTAAACATCCTTTTGTTATTTATTTCTAACATTATTCCTTTGTAAGTTCAGGAGAAATTTTGTAGGCTTTGATAGTATAAATGTAGTGATGCTTGTTGACAGTCTAATATATGATCTGCCTGAAGAAACTTCCATGGTTGTTTGAGAATAATGTATATGACATTGCTACTGGAAATATTTTTCTACAGATGTCTCTTAGGTTAATTTGGTTTACTTCATCTTGTTTTTCTTTGTCTGATTAGGTTCTCTATCCATTATTGAAAATGGGGCATTGAAGTCTCTGACTATTATTACAGATATGCCTGTTTACACCTTCAATTTTGTCTGCCTTCGCTTTATCATTTTCCAGACTGAATGTGTCCCTACAAAATGCATATGTTGAAGCCCTAATCCCAACATGATGGTATTTGGAAAGGAGACCTTCAGGAAGTACATGGGGCATGAGTGTGGATCCCTGATCAGTGGGATCAGTACCATTACAAGAGGTAACACGAGAGATGATCTCTCTCTTTCTCTGACATCTAAAAATACAGCAAATATATACCCAAATGTAAGCCAGAAAGAGGGCCCTTGTTAGGAACCAAATTAAGTGGCACCTTAATTTTTGACTTCTCACCCTCCAGAATTATGAGAAATAAATTTCTGTTGTTTAGGCCCCTCAGTCTATGATACTTTTGTTGTAGCAAACCAAACTAAGACATATTTATATATTTTATGTTTTCTTGATGGAGTGACCCTTTTATCCATGTAAACTGCTTTTTATAACTACTTAAAATAATTGACTTAAAGTGTACCAAATAGGATGACTATGGTTTGGATGTGTTTTGTCTTCCAAGGGTTCATATGTTGAAAGTTTGGTCCTAGTGTGGGGATATTAAGTAATAATTGAATCTTATGATGTGGGGCTTGCAAGAGGGTTGTTATAAAAATGAGAGACTTGGCCACTCCCCAGCCTTTTTGTTTTCCTGTTTGGCCATGTGATCTCTCTCTTGCACACATATTCCCCCATTGTGATGCCATCCACCATGAAGACTTTGCCAGAGCTGAGCTGATTTCATGCCAGCACCATGCCCTTGAAATTCCAGAACAGTTAAATAAACTTGTTTTCTTTGTGAAGTTATCCAGACTCAGATATTTGCTACAGTAATAGACAATGAAATTACACAATGACAGTAGTATAGCTATTCCAGCTCACTTGTAATTTCTGCTTGTCATTGGCCTACATTGGAGGTATAACACTTTAAGGACTATGGTATCTTGACCTTCTTGGCCTACATAAATGCTGTAACAGTAGATTGTTGTTAAGTGCTGTCAAGTTGGTGTCTGACTCATAGAGACCCTAAGTAAAACAGGCAAAACAATATTTTCAGTGCTTCTTTGCTACTCATATGGTTTTCAATGGAGGATTGATTTTGGGGAATGTGTTGCTGGATCCTTCTCCCAAGCCTACAGTATCTGGTGTTCCCAGGCAGTCTCCCATCGAAGTACTAACCAGGCCTGACTCTGCTTAGCTTCCGAGATCTGAGGGGTTTGGACACCACAGTGCTATGGCTGCTAGAGTAACACTAAGAGGCACCACTTACTGCTCTTTTTCCTGCCTATCTGTCATCACTACTCACTTCCATCAAACAGTCAGGAGTACAGATGCTGCCAAAGACAAGCACTTAAGAGCCTCTCCTTTCCTACACACAATTTCTATCCAGGTAAAGCAAAAGGATCACAGTCAGCTGATTGGTAACACAATAGGATTTAAATTAGGCATACTCTAATTTTTTTGTATCTCATATTTTGTTCTTTTAGTCCTTCATCATTGTCTTCTTGTCTATTAAATAACACTTTTTCAATGGTATTTTAATTCATTGACACTTATTTTACTATAGTCATGGATTTTTTAAATGACTTCCTTGGATATTATAATTGATTTCTTAGTTTAAAACAATTAAGTTCAAAGTAATAATAGCGTACATTGTAGACAAAAACAATGCTTTGATACAAATCTCCTTTTCTTCATTTGATTTTATTTTTGAAGCAGGGTCTTGCTAAGCAGCCTAGGCTGGCATACAACTCACTATGTAGCCCAGGCTGGCCTCCAACTCTTGTAATCCTCCTGCCTCAGCCTCCCAAATCCTGGGATTATAGGCATGCACAACTGTGCATAACCTCATTTGAATTTTTGTGAGATATATTTACACACTTATAAGCCCATTGGCATGGTTTTATAATTATTGTTTTATGAAATTATCTATTGAATAAGAGAAAAGAAAGGAATTACAAGCAAAATTATGTAGCTACTGTCTTTTATATTTATATTTGTTGTCTTTAGTGGTACTGTTTAGTTCTTCTTTTTGATTCTATTGTATAATGTCCTTTCATTTCAGCTATAAAATACCATTAGCATTTCTTTTAAGAAAAGCTTTCTATTAAATAATTGTATAATTTTGTTTTGTTTTGCATTTCTTGGAGTGTCTGAATTTTTCCTTCATTTTTGAAGAGTTGTCTTTTGAGTATATTAGGCTTTGTTAACATTCTTCTCCTTTCATAACTTTGAATATGTCTTCTGACCTATGTGATTCCTGATCACAGAGCTTCCTTTAGTTCTTTGAATTTATTAGAAATGGCTCATCTACCAATAATTCTATCACATAATTCTTCAGAAATGGTTTCTATGGAGGATGTTTTCCTGTGTATGGACAATTTCCTGCTTCTTTATGTTTCTCATATTTTGATTTTTTGAAACTGGACATTTTGAATAATGCAGTGTTAGAACTCAGGAAATCTAATTCCTCTTCTTAGAATTTCTTTTTATGAGTTTATTGTTGTTAAAATTCATTTATGAATTTCTTGAGCTCTTATTTAAAGTCTATATTCTTTCTTGTGTAGTCATTGTCTTAGTCTACATTTGCTGCTTATACAAGTCCTCAAAATCAGCTAGAGCTGAGAACTTAAGGCCTTTGTATGCCTCTCCTTTCTATGCACAAAATTCTACACAAGCACCTGGGCTTCATATTGTCTGGAATATGTCAGAACTTTTCAAAGCCCCCTATGGATTTTCATGACCTAGTTTCCTTTTTAAATTCTTTTGCAAGATATTTGTTTGATTCAAATGGTTGTTACTACCTCAGATAGTTTTGCTGTTAAGTACATATCACTTGGTTTTCAAAAAATTCCCTGGGAAATTACACTGTTAACAGTAAGCAAATTCTGAGTTCAGTCAAGTAAAGGGTAAGTCTTATGAATGGGGCTTTGTCAAGGATCTTCCAGGCACCTGACAGTTATTGTTATTAGATGCTCATAGAGTCAGATTTGACTTATAGTTACCTTCATAGGGTTTTTAATGTCTGATTCTTTCAGGATTGTTTTGAGAGTGGGCTGCCACATCCTTCTCCCATTTTTTGTGGTGCTGGGGATTGACCCAGGGTCTCAGAGAGTGCAGAGTAGCACTCCACCAACTGGGCTAAAGGATGGAGCTTCCTGAGAAGTCCTAAACCTATTCTGTCCCCTGAAGTGGATGCTTGATTGATAGTTTATAAATATTATGCTTGTGAGTTAGTTTTTAAAGAATACTATGGATTGAGGAAGTAGGATGGGAATGGTAAAGATAAAAATGCCACAAAGCTCTCTGCTTTTTACCAAGGTTACACTATTTTTCTAATGAATTCAACAGGAGGCTATGGATGTTAGAGTATTAAAAACAGTGAAGAGGTTGCTCCTTGGATTATTGTAAGACTTTTGTTAATTTATAAAATTTTCACAAGGTTGATCTTGATGTTTCACCAACATTTTAATTATTTTTATAAATGAAGAGAATTTTATACTTTCTTACTTTGACATTGCAGATTGTACATATGATTTCATGGTCTACTGTGATCATTTCTATAGATGGGAATTCTAAAAGCAAGATTGCTCAGTTGAAGGATATGAGAATATAGTAATTTGACTAATTGCAGTTTGATTTTTATAACAGCTCCAAAATTTCACATTTATCAAAGACTTTTTAGACAACTTTTTCCCTTTTTGTTTCAAACTGAAAGATTTGGAATCTTATTGAGCTTATCGAAATCCAAAGGATTTTCAGAAGTTTATTGAAGATTTTGAAGGTTTCATACTTCACATATTTTTCTTGCTTAGTTATCATTAGGTTGTCTCTTTTCTTCTTAACTTGTATTAAGTATTTTATATTAATCTTTATAAAATCTTATGAAGAAATTTAAAGTAGACTAAATGGGATTTGATGTGGAAAAGGGAGCCCATCTATTCAAATATCTTGATAAAACTTTTTTAGCACAGGAGAAAAATATAGGAAGAAAAGTATAAAACAAGGGTAACTGTCAAATTGGTGAGGATGCAATTTGAAAAAATATGGCAAAAATGAATGCAAAAATTAATTGCTGTGTTACTTTTGGAGCAATTCTTCACTTATAAGAAAAATTTTTAAATTCAATGGGTTGGAAACTATTCCATTATGTGGATCGGAAAGAAAGTCCCAAAACCGACTCATTCTATGCTTTAACTGTCTTCAACCTACCAAAATTAACCTCATTTTGGTTTTTATACTTATTTCAGCCAGCAAAGAACCCCTGGGTTTCCTGGTGACTGGTCTCTTACTGTGGCATAATCCTAGTAAGGTACCATTGGGGTAGGTGGAAAGTTAGAAAAATTAAGGAAGCAAGCAGATTTTAGGAGCTTTAATGAATAAAAAACCCTGAGTTGCCTATAATTTACATTAAAGCACTGGCCTTCCATTGCTAGACTAACTATAAACCAGCACTGGCATTTCTTTGTGTGCTAAAATCCACACAATGCCTATCACTGACTGATAGGGCAAATTTTTAAGTTGACCTGAAACTAAAAGGTAAACTGATAACAAATAAATGCAGTTAGTTATTATTCCTTCCTATCTCAGGCACATTCTGAATCCAAAGTCACACAACATAACTTTTAGCTAACCACAAAGGAAAATCAATTAATCATCTCCCCTTTAGTTAGTCCAAAGAGGTAGGGCTACTACTTTCTGAGGCCATACAAAATTGCTCTGGGCCAAGTACAAAGTTAAACTACATTATACTCTTTCCTGACTCAATACCAGAAGGTCATCTGTTTACTGCAACTCAAAATCAAAAATGGTAAACTAATAACAACAACAAAAAACCCACTAGTCCTTTCTGACCTAAAATCCAACAGATAAACTGATAACAAATATCTGGCCCACTACAAACAACACTAAGACAAATAAGGTTAATTATTTCCCTCTCAGCCTGTCTGGGAAAGGCCAAGCTTCAGTTTTGAGCCTAGGGCTCATGTCACACTGGGGAGGACACTGCTTTAAGATAGGGGGCCACAATCTATTGGGGTGGTCATCTTGCCCCCAAGATGTTTTCTTATCTCCATTAGAAGTGATTGACCCCACTTCTAGTCTTTCTGTCTTTTCCTTTGCCTGGGCAAGCAACCTATTTGTAGGCCACTTTACCCAGATTTTCTCCAGGCTTCTTCAAGTGCTGCATTTTCTCCAGGAAGGGTACTATGGCTCTTCTATTCCTTTTTCTTTGTCTATGTCTCCCGTAACCCTTGAAAAGTAGTGCCTGGAAAAATCTTCTATATCTTTAATTCATTGCTGAAAGTTAGCTTCTTCATACCATGTAATTTTTCTTGAGCCTGGCTCTCCTTTGAAGACACTGCTTCTGCTAGCAGTTTGCAGTGATGGCTATTTTCTTCTTCAGCCTTTATCCAGTGGGCCTGGAGTAGATGCCAACACTCTCATTGATACTTTAAGAATATTTTCTCTTCCTCTTCTCTTACATTTCTGGGTATGAATTTAGAGTCAATAGCTTTATCACTCTTGTTCCCCTATGCGTCTGTGAGCTTGTCATGCTGTGGGGGCTTGTGTGTTGCCACCAGTGTTTCAGATACCAGCAGGGTCATCCATGATGGACCGGTTTCAGCTGAGCTTCCATTAAGACAGACTAGAAAGAAAGACCCAGCAGCCCACTCCTGAAACAGTCATTGAAAACCCTGTGAATACCAGAGAAGCCCTATCAAATATAATGCCAGAAATGAGCCCCTCCAGGCTGGAAGACATTCAAGAAATGACACGGAAAGCGTTGATACCTCAAAGTAGAATTGACTGTAAAGATAGGAATGGAGTAAAGCCCCTGGGCCCTCCTTTTGCTGATGTGGTACTACTCAAAATGAGAAGAAACACAGTGACTACAATGATGGGCTCAAAATAAAGATTGTGTCCATGGCAAAGTGTTGGGTAGTGTTTTGTTCTGTTGTACATAGGGTCTCTACGAGTTGGATCTACCTTGATGGAACTCCAAAACAACAACAACAACAATGACAACATCTCTCTTGTTATCTAGTAGCACTTAAGTTATGTCCCCTCAATCCACTGTAATTGTAGCTTCTGACTCTTTTTCGTTTTCCCCAATGATCTTGCCTTGCATTCTACCTCCATCCCTCCCTCCTTGCTCAGTTGGTAGAGTGCTGCTCTGCACTTTCTGAGGACCCAGATTCAATTCTTAGCACTACAAAAATGGGAGAAGGATGTGGCAGTCCACTCCTGAACTAATCAGCCACTGAAAATTATATGAGGGCTGCTATGAGTTGGACCCAACTCAACAACACCTAAAAACAACAATGAATTTTCCCCTCCTATCTTTCTAGTTTACAGCTTTTATTACTCTAACTACAACAGTGCTTTTGTCCTCTCTAATAATTCCAATGCATTTGTCCTAACATCTTTTCACTTTTTGAAACCAGGATGGTTTTGTTTCCCCATACGCAGAGCACATTTCAATATAAGTCACTAAAATAACTTTATGTACACGCTAATTCTCCTTTCCTTTGATCCTTGTTCATATTTTTTCTTGGTAACAAAATAACTTTGGCTAAAAGCAAGTATTCATCATGTGGCTGTATATAGCTGGAGGAAATTACTGCCACACTGATCTATCTCCCATCAAGCAGACTCTTAATATTGTCAGTTAATCATGCCATTCCTTCTTCCACTCTCTTGGGTGATTAATTCCTATGTATACCTCCATTCTGAATCTCACAATGCCTCCTTCCCAGTCCTCACTCCAAATTTATAGTTGAATTATGTTTTTACTTCACTGAGAAAATATATGAACCCAAAAGAGAGCATCCATATGTAGGGCTATCAGCATCTGACCACATACTCTACCTTCCTGCCTGTTACCAAGATCCTTTATTGCTGGTTTTTATTTTACAGCACTCATAACACACTATTAACACCATGTCCTATTTTTGATTCAAAGAATCCCTCTAAAAAGTCATCACTCTGTTTCCTACATGATTCCACTTCATTCATATATGTTGTTAACAATCCTGTATTTCTGAACATGTAAAAATATTATATAACTCCCCTTCAAATGCCCATAAATCTATTTATTTCTCTAACCTTTGTAAGGGCTGGGGTTTAGCTCAGTTGGTAAAGTGCCAGTCTGCACTGAGGCTCTGGGTTTGAATCTTAGCATCACAAAAATGGGAGAAGTACAAGGCTGTCTATTCCCAAAACAATTCCCAAACAGTCAGCCAGTTAAAACCCTCTGAATAAGTTTATAGGGTCCTGAGGAGTTGGATCCAATCTGAAGGCACCTAACAACAACAACCTTTGAAAAAACAATTCCTATAAATATTTCCTACGCTTACCTCTAAATCTTTGCTGTCTAAAATCTCAGCTCCCAACATTGCCCAAGACATTTTCATCACATAAAAAGTAAATATTAAGACCCAAGGTCTGTTTTTGGTTTTAATCGTATTTAATCCATCAGAAGTTTTTGAAAAGTTTAATCACTCACCATTGTTTTAAGACAATTTCTTTACTTGCTTTCCATGATATGACACATTCGTGGTCCTCCTTCTATTACTGGTTACTCCTGCTTTGCATTCTATGCTGGTTCCACCCCTAATGCCTACTCTCTTGATGCCAGTAGCCTCTTACTCAGTCTTGGACACATCTCTTCTCCTACTCCTACATGGATGATCTTATTCAATTCTATGAATTTAAATTTCTGTATATCAGTTTCATGTATATAACTTCCTACTTTATATCTCCATCTCAGATCTTTCTTCCAACTCAAAATTTATATAAATATAGTCCTACTCAATCTGTCCATTTGGATGTCTAATAAACATCTCAATTTGTACATGCCCATAGAACATATAAAATTTCATACAAATAAGGCCTATGGTGAAATGACTGGAAAAACTTGTTCCGAGTAATGCTAACTAACCCAAGTAGGCAGAAATTTAGAAAGAGCAATAATGACAGATTCTTAGAAAAGGAAGAACTACTCATCTATTCCCTCATTTCTTATCTTTATTCCTAAAATACAACCTTCTTAGCATGAATTTGAGTGTTGATGAATGCTCTATAATAACCTTTTAAGATAGGAGTTTATATATACTCTAAATAGTTGCTCATCCTGACACATGAGAATGATCTATGCCTTAATGCTTCCTAGCAAGTTGAATGTGCAGAACTCAACAGTCCCACCTAGTGTCTGGATTTAGTCACTCTATCTTACTCAAACCTGCAGCCATAGCCCTGTGGCATCTGATGTTGTCAGATCCTGGAAGCTAAGCAGGACCCAGCAACCCACTCCCCCCAAAAATCAATCTGCCTTTGAAAACCCTATGACCAGAAGAGACTGACAATAGTGTTTCTCCTGCTGTTTGTAGGGTCATTATGAGTTGGATACCGACTTGATGGCACCTAACAACAACAACAACATCTTACTAAAGTTTCGACATTTGGTTGGATCCCCTTGAGAATGTGAACAGATATGGATATCTTCCAGTCAGTTGGCTAAGTCGCTGTTTTCCAATCTCATGGCATAAAAAAGCCCCACCAGTGCTGCATCTGTTTGTTGAAATATCTCCATTGGTATTCCATCAATTCTTGGAGCCATGTGTTCTGCCAGTTCCTTCAAGGCAGCTTCCACTTCATCCAGCAGTATATGGAGAGGAACCTGCCAGAAAATCAAGCCAGATTCAGAAGAGGGCATGGAACCAGGGACATCATGGCTGATGTCAGATGAATATTAGCCAAAAGCAGAGAATACCAGAAATGTCTATCTATGTTTTATTAACTATGCAAAGGCATTTGACTGTGTAGATCATAACAAATTATGGACAGATTGAGAAGAATGGGAATATCAGAACACTTAATTGTACTCATGAAGAATCTGCACATGGACCAGGAAGCAGTTGTTGCAATAGAATAAGGAAACACTGCATGTTTTAAAGTCAAGAAAGATGTGTATCAGGGCTCTATCTCTTTACTATACCTCTTCAATTTCTATGCTGAGCAAATTATCTGAGAAGCTGGACTTTATGAAGAAAAACACAGCATCATGATTGGATGAAGATTCATTAACAATTGGCAATATGCAGATGACACAATACTGCTTGCTGAAAGTGAAGAGGATTTGAAACACTTACTGAGGTAGATCAAAGAACAACACCTTCAGAATGGATTGTGCCTCAACATCAAGAAAACAAAAATCATTACAACTAGGTCAGTAAGAAACTTCATGATAAATGAGAAAAAGACTGAGGTTGCCCAAGATTTTACTTTACTTGCTTCTGTAATCAATACTCATGGAAGCAGCAGTTAAGAAATCAAAAGACACTTTTCACTGGGAAAAGCTGTTGCAAAATACCTCTTTAAAGTGTTGAAAACTAAAGATGTCACATTGAAGACAAAGGTGTGCCTGGCTCATGCCATGGTATTTTCAGTCACATCATATGGTCATGAAACCTGGACATTGAATAAGAGGACAAGAGAAGAATTGATGCTTTTCATTTATAATACTGGAGATGGATATTGAATATACCATGGACTGTCAAAAAACCCCAACAGATCAATCCTAGAAAAAGTGCAACCATAGTATTCCTTGGAAGCAAGGATGGCTAGACTGCATCTTATATATTTTGGACATATAGTCAGGAGAGACCAATCCCTGGAGAAAGACATCATGTTTGGGACAGTAGCAGGTCAATGAAAAAAAGGAAGACCCACAACTAGATGGATTGACACCATGTCTGCAACAATGGTCTTTAACATAAAAAAAGACTTTTGTGCCTGGCACAGAATTGGGAATGTTTCAATCTGTTGTACATAGTTGTTGTTGTTGTTAGGTGCCGTCGAGTTGGTATCCAACTCATAGCGACCCTCATAGGGTTTTCAATGGCTGACTGTTTCGGGAGAGTCGCTATCAATTGGACCCAAATTGATGGCACCTAAGAACAGCAACATCTTACTCAAAAGAATGAACAATTTGGAAAGATATTACATAGAGTTTAGACATAACAAGAAGTTGAAATTTAGTTTTACTTCTCTGAACTTATGGAAGTAGATAAAATATATTAACCAGGAAAGGGACTTCAAGTCTAGGATTGCTAATAGATTATAAAGATATTGGGAAAATGACATTGGATAAAGGCAAAAATGTATAAGCAAGTGGATGTAAAATATATAAAACCTAACAAATATGTTTTGAATATAGATTTCTCTAAGGGCAATGAAAACATTTTAAATCTGAAATTCTATCTGTGTGCACACGTGCATGTTTAAGCATAGTTTACATATCTGTCAATGTGACTTAATGGCAAATGTGTGGATTGTTTCTGTAAGTGTCCTTACCAAGTACTCATAAATTGTAGGTAGGTTCATTGAGAGGCTTCTGTATAAATTTATGGGGTTATCAATTTTCTGGTTAATTGACCTTGTACTTGATGATTCCTAACATGTTCAGCTCCATTAAACACAATGTCACTCTTTTCCTACGGGCCAGTTGATTTTCATGTCTGCAAAAAGCCTGCTCTTAAAAAAAAAAGTTTTTCTATGACCCTTTCTTTACTACAACATACAAATTACAAAATAAAAAAATCACGTAATCAGGGGAGTGAGAAATGTTTTTCAAAGTATGACATAAAGCCTATGAGTCATAAAAGGAAATACAAACACATTGCAACACATGCACACACTCATGAAATAAAGGAATAAGGGAAACATATCAACAAGATATTTGTAAAGGGTTAATAATGCCTTTGCAAATAATGATGTCATCTATAAAAGAAAAGCTGGAAATGTATAATTGAAATGATTAACAAGGATAATTACCAAAAAAGGAACTCAGGAGAACTTGATTTTTCTTCCTACACTTTAGTATTTTTAGTAAACCATTTGCATTAATTTGTAATAAATATATATTTTAAAAGTGTGGTCCTGTTATGCTCTCTACTTTCTTGTTTGATTATTTCTTCACTTTAATAATTTGTAAAGAAAACAAATCTATTGAGCAAAATGCTTGTATTTTATGTTTTTGTGCAATTCCTCATGGAATATGTTCACCTGGGAGCACTTTGTGGAGTCTCATAATCTTTTGTCTCATATTTTCCTAATGCACATTCATCTAATGCTTGAAAACCTAAAAGTTAAGCAGAAGGTTAAATGGCTCTAGATCAAGAACTCAATAGTTTACTTAATTTTTTTGCAGGTCCTTGGGATAGAAATGAGTGAGGGTGGGGAAGCTAACACTCAGAAAGATGAAAAAATAATGAACATGTCTCCTTCCCAGGTGCTGACCCCTCCTTATTAGAGGCCACAGTATTCTGTGTTTGGGAGCCAGTTAGCTTCAGGTAAAAGTATTGGTTACATAAATTCAAATGATATCTTCTATATGGCAAAGAGTACAGATGGGAACAGATGTTCACCTGTCTTATAATATGACTTGTATAACAGTATAGATGATGAATAAATGTGGGTAAAGACAGCAGAAGGGGTTGGTTATTTCACTTCCTTTTGAAGGAATAAACAGTAACAAAAGGATGTAAGTAGTTGGTGAGAACTCTAGGTTTCAAATTAAATTTGGGTTGGGTAAAGGATCGTAGTCACTGCAGTGTTATTTAGTATAGGCAAACGTAACATTCTAAGTTTTCCACAGTAAGCAGATGGACAAGCAAATTGTAATTACTTTCTCACAATGTCTTTTAAACCAGTATTTATTGACACGGGTGTGTGTGCATGATCTAACAATATTGTTTTTGTTTTTATAACAGAATTGTAAATGGTACCTGCAAAATGTCATCATCTCCTTTATAAATGTATAGTCATTATGTATGGAAAATCTGAGTTATTAGTTTTTACCCTGAGTGGTGATGAGGTTATATGTTTTCAAAATTTCTTTTGAAAATAGGTCTGTAGTTACTAACTATAGAAAATTAAATGTGTTTCCTTCATTATCAGAAATAAAATTAAAACAGAATGCTTCTTACAAGGGGAAATTTTATTTCCTATAGGATTTATTTTTGATTCATAAAGATTAATGGTCTTAGGTGTTTATTGTTTTTAAGTTTTCTGCTTTTCATGAAGTCCTTAAAGATAAATAATATTTATTTATTCAGCTGATATATGCTGTGACTAATAATATTTATGTAGAAAAATAATTTTTCTTTACTTTTTAGCAGAGAGGAGCTTTTCTCATCAACCACAGGAGAAAAAGACAGTAAATCTCAAGTATTTTACAACTATCAGGTCAATGCAGCACATTTTTCTATCAAAAAGTGCACCAAACTGTGAGAATGTATAATCCCTGCAAACACTTCTATAGAAAAATGCCAATAGCTTTTACCCATAAAATGAGAGAGAATGGTGTGTGGTCATGAATGATGAGACAGGAAAGTACTATGTCAATAGAATGACATTTTTAGAATTTCAACAGCATGAAAAGAGATGTCAGGATATATTATGAAGGGTGGAATTTACAGTAATTTGTATTTTTGGATGTCATTTATATATTGTTATTTTTACTATACCATATTAATTATTTTATATCCACTTATACAATTAGAAACTATTTAATAATCCTGATTAATAATTGCTATGTGCCAGGCACTGTTCTAAATGTTAGAACTACAAACATAATAACCTGTTTTGGATCCAGAGAAACTTACAGTCAAGGAGACCTTATTGTACCACTGTCCAAAACAGATTTGAAGCAATTACAGAAAAAACACACAAAGCAATTATAATGCCTGTGCCTGCCTTTGTTACTAGGCAAAAGTCAGATTTAAAATACCATAAATATACTGGTTATCTTGAGTCAGATCCTGTACTTTCTTTTTAGGTCTAATCTTATAAGTATCTTCACATCTTGACATAAGAAGATTAGTTGATTCAAAATAATAAACAAGATAAACTTAATTTGGTGGTTGGTATGAGAAGCAGGTAATTCCTACTTCTTTACACATCCAATTACTGGAATGCCTATCACTTCAAGCACAAAAACTAGAAATAGGAGTGTGCTTCATGGAAGCCTTATTTTCTTAGCATTATGCCCATCTGAGACCAATTCAAAGACACAGAGAAATCTTTTACTTAATGTTAATTATTATTATAATATCTATTGTCAATTCTTTAATTAATTCACAGATAAATTGATATAAATTATCAATGGAGATATAAAGTCCCTCCCACTCATGAATATAAATACACAAAAAATCAGATTACTATCTTAGTAATCAATTAAAACATTAGAATATGCAGCATGTGTGAGTTTGGGAGAATTATTAACTTTTCATATACTATTTGTGGGTATGCAAATTGGTACAGTTTTCTCTTGTGGAATAATTTGACAGTAACTATCAACATGACAAGTAGGGGTTTAGCTCAGTTGGTAGAATGCCACTCTGTGCACTCTAAGGCCCTGGGTTCAATCCTCAGTACCACACAAATGGGAGGAGGGCCTAGCAGCCTACTCCCCAAACAATCCAAAAACAATCAGCCATTGAAAACCCTATTAATAGCAGAGAAGCACTAACACAGTGCTGCGTACGGCAATGTCGGGGAGTGTTTCCTTCTGCTATACATGTTAGACCTGACTCAATGACACCTAACAACAACAACATCAACATGATAAGGTGGAGTTTCTACTTGTTTTGCCACTATCATCACCCCACGATAGACTTTGTCTTTTGTGTGCTCTCACCTGTGGTTTGTTTCATCTTACTATGTAGCCTGTTTACTTCTGGTGACCAAATTATTGGCAAATTCTTTACTTATCATTACAAGAGAAAGTAAATTCAATTCCTGTTGCTGTGGTAATTTCTTTCCTCAAAATTCAACATTATAAGTCTTTGTGGGTGGAATCCAAAGTTGGTCTTAATATTACCTCTCTTACATACCAATATTTCTTTCTTTCTTTCTTTCTCTCTCTCTCTCTCTCTCTCTCTCTCCTTCCTTCTTTCCTTCCTTCCTTCTTTTCTTCTTTCTTTCTTTATTTCTTTTTCTTCATCTTTCTTTCTTTTTTTTTTTGCAGTACTTTTGGGTTGAACTCAGGGCCTCCCTCATACCATGCAAGTGCTGTACCACTGAGCTGCATTCCCAGTCCAATTTTCATTTTTTTACTTTGAGTCAGGGTCTTGTTAAGTTACACAGGCTGCCTTTGGCTTTGAACGAACTCACCATACTCCTGACTCCACTTCCTGAGTCATTGGGATTGTAGGCCTGAGTCACAGTGCCTGGCACTTTGTTTCTTATGCATAAAATAAAAAGCATTATCTTCTATTATTTTTATAGTGATGATATCAGTTTGTCTTCTGAGAAAAAGTGTTTTTCTTGCAACCTCAGACCATTTCAAGGCTTTGATGGTGAAAGGGGGATGGCAATTTCATATTTACTCCCAGATGTAGGCTGAAGTTATTTTGCATGTTACATGATTTCACTACAATTGACACTTGCCCTGTCATGCTGATGTAAGGAAGATCTGGAGAAGGGAACGATAAAGGATAGAATGAATAGTCTGTTCCAGGTTTTTGCTGTGATATTTCTAAGGATGCTTCTGTGTTTGTGATTTAGCTGAAGAAGGAAAAGAAATTCATCACTTCAGGAAAAGTAAATCTTAGCAGACTCCTGAGGGTCAGAAAGAATACAATGTGCAAAGGAGGAATCCAATTCAGTACATCTGCTAAGGGAGGATCCAGAGCATCACTGGGTGAGATATAGAGTAATGTGGATACCGGAGACACAGTGATGGCAGAAGCAAAATTAGCACGTCTCAGAATGTGTTTTAGGTATGAGTCCTGTGAGATGTGTGGACACTAGGCATCTGAGCACAACAAAAATAAATCTAAATAGTGGAGAGGCAGGTAAATTTTTCAATGCCTGAATTGCTTTAAAGATAAAAGCATTACTCCTTATTATGTTGATGTGTATTTCCAAACTTGATATCCAAAATGAAAAGACCCATAAAAATAAACTCTCAATGGCAGTGAACTATTTTTAGCCTCAGTTCAATGATAGAGATTATTTCTAAGTAGAGGTAAGAAACATTATATGGTGCCAAGGAAGCAAGCAGACCCATTGCACTCTGGTAAGTCACACCAAATACATGCCTGGATGTGAGATAAGTATTTTTTTTTAGGTATTTAGAGGGTTGATCCCAGGACTATGTACTTTGCAAGTGCTTTACCACTGGGCTGCATTCACAGGCTATATTTTTTATATTTTATCTTGAGATAGGGTCTTAATAAGTTATGCAGGCTGCCTCTAGCCTCAAACCTGGAATGCTCTGCCTCTACCTCCTGAGTCACGGGGATTACAGGTATGCATCAGGGCACTCAGCCTGGGAAATGTATTTTTCAAAGGCATATTGACAGAGAAGAGTATATCCCTACAAAGGCTAGAAGGGGAAAATGTGACTAAATATTTATTACATGGCATATGTTTATGGGGCTAGAGAGGCTCGGGCTCTGGTTAGCTACACAGATATTGGTGTGATGGTTTTAAGCATATACTTGAAATACTGTTGTATGAAAGAGGGAATACATGCATGTATAAAATAATACAGACATATGTGCTGTGGAAAATATAGATCGTTTGCAAAATAGAATGAATAATCTAAAAGTAATAACAAATCACATTCAGAATTGAACTTCACTCTTTCATGCTAATTTTCTCATTGGCTCCTCTTAGCTTCAAGGGAGGCTAGAAAAGGAGGTTTGGGTGAAGGAGACTGGGACTGACATGATAGTTTGGACCAATCATAACTCATTCACTCAGGTTGCTATTTTGATGATTGAAAAAAGTTAAAAGGCTGTATTCTGACATGTAGGAAGAGGGGCAATAGTAGATGGGTTGTCAGCAATTAAGGCCACTTCACATTAGTTTTGTCTAATTATGTGCCTATTTCCTCATACCTGTGAGCTTTACCAGGCAAATACTTTGTCTTGGAAAGTATCTTGTTTTTCTGAGTGTAATGTGAAACACTCCCCTGTGTTTGTCAGTTTGCTATACTGTGGGGGCTTATGTGTTGATGTGATGGTGAAAGCTATATTACTGGTATTAGAGGTACCATCAGAGTCACCTATATGGTGGACAGGTTTCAGTTGAGCTTTTAGACTAAGACAGACTAGGGAGAAGGACTTGGTAGCACACTTCTGAAACAATTAGCCATTGAAAACCCTATGAATTGCAGAGAAACACTGTTAGATATAATGCCAGAAAATATGCCCCCCAGGTTTGAAGGAACTGAAAAGACGACTAGGGAAGAGTTTCCTCCTCAAAGTATAGTCTATCTTAATGACAGAAATGGAGTAAAGCCCCAGGAACCTCTGTTTGCTGATGTGACACAACTCAAAAGGAAAAGGAACAACTGTAAACATCCATTAGTAATTGAAATGTGGAATGTACATAGTATGAATCTAGGAAAATTGGAAATCATCAAAAGGGAAATGGAGTGCATAAACACTGACACTCTAGGCATTAGTGAGCTAAAATGGACTGGCATTGGCCATTTTGAATCAGATAATCATATGCTCTACTATGTTGAGAATGACAAACTAAAGAGAGATGGGTTGCATTCATCATCAAAAAAAAAATCTCAAAATCTGTCCTGAAATACAACGTTGTCAGTGATAGAATAATATCCATACGTCTACAAGGAAGGCCAATTAATATGACTATTATTCAAATTTATACACACCTACCAATAAGACCACAAATGAAGATAGGAAAGACTTTTACCAGCTTCTGCAATCTGAAATAGATCCAACATGCAATCAGGATGTACTGATAATTACTGGTGACTGGAATGCAAAAGTTGGAAACAAAGAAGGCTCAGTAGCTGGAAAATATGGCCTTGTGTACAGAAACAATGCTGGAGATCACATGAGAGAATTTTGTCCGACCAATGACCTTTCATTGCAAATACATTTTTCACCAATATAAATGGTGACTATGCACATGAAATGCACCAGAAGAAACATACAGGAACAAAATTGACTACATTTATGAAAAGAGATGATGAAAAATCTCAATATCAAATGTGCTGATTGTGGATCAGACCATCATGGGCAGGTTGTAACTGCTGATTGTGAATCAGAACCTGCTCACAGGCAGGTTCTAACTGAAATTGAAAAAATTTAGAACAAGTGTACAACAGCCAATGTATGACATTGAGTATATCCCACCTGAGGTCAGATACCATCTGAAGAAAAGATTTGATGCATTAAACACTAATTTTGGAAGACCAGACATGTTGTGGCATGACATTAAAGACATTGTTTATGAGGAAAATGAAATGTTATTACAAAACAGGAAAAAAGAAAAGACTAAATTACATGTCAAAAAAGACTTTGAAACTTTCCCTTGAAGGTTGAGCAGCTAAAGAAAAAGGAAAACATGATGAAGTTAAGGAACTAAACAGTTTTAAAAGGTAGCTTGAGAAGACAAAATCAAATATTACAATGACATGTGTGTAGGGAAGAATTGGGAGGAAATTGGCAAAAAATCCCAAACTGGGAAAATGGCGTTTGAATATCTGGTTTGTAAGTTAGAAATCTATGGAAAATGAAAGTAACTTGGTTGCATGTTTGTACAAAAACCTTCCTGATTGGACAATTGGACTGAAAGCTGATTGGCTCAGGCCATTCCATGGGCGAACTATATAAAGAGCTGCGCTGCGGCAGCTCGACCTCTTTTTTGGCATGACCTTTCTGGCATCCCTTTCTGCGCCTTCTTGACTGTCCCTGCCCGGACCACAGATGAGGAAGCGCCTCTCCCGCTGCTCTCCCCCGGACCTTAGATGAGGAAATAATGCTCTCCCGTTGCAATCCTCAACAAGGGAAAGAACCTGCTCTCCGTCTGATCACCGAGGAAGCAACAGCTGTCTCCTCCTGACCACCGAGACGACGAACACAGGTGTTTGCCCCTGGAAGGCAAAAGCGCCGGAGGCTTTTCCTTTCTCCCGTCTCCGCCGGGGTCCCAAGGGCCGCAGGAGTCTGCGCCCCTGACCTGAGGGTCCCGAGTGAATTGTGTTTAGTATCTGTGTGTGCGGTGGCACAGCCCGTTGGAACCTCCAGGCTGGACCGGGAGGCGCATGCCCCACAATGTGGAAAGAGCTGGAGATAGAAAATCAAAAGAAAAGAACACACTCTGTTTTTCTCAATCTTAAGGATTTGAAAAAAAAAATTTCAAGTTTCCGGTGGCAAAAGTGAAGGATTATACAGGGAAAATATTAAAGGATGCAGGAAATATCAAAAGAAGATGGGAGGAAGACACAGAATCATTATACCAAAAGGAATTGGTGGAATACCAACCATTTCTAGAGGTTTCATATGGCCAGGAACCAATGGTGCTTGTGGACAAAGTAGAAGCTGCCTTGAAAGAATTGGCAAAATACAAGTCTCCAGGAATTGATGGAATGCCAATTGAGATGTTTCAACAAATGGATGAAAGCATTGGAGGTGCTACCTTGTTTTTGCCAAGAGATTTGGAAGATAACTACCTGGCCAGATGATTGGAAGAGATCCATATCTGTGCCTGTTTCCAAAAAGGAGATTGAATCAACTGTGGAAAATATTAAAGGATTTCATTAATATCTCACACAAGTAAAATTATGCTAAAGCTCATTAAAATGCAACTGTAGCAATATATAGATAGGGAACTGCCAGAAAATCAAGCTGAATTCGGAAGAAGGCATGGAAACAGGGACATTATTACTGATTTCAGATGGATATTAGCCTAAAGCAGAGAATACCAAGAGGATATCTATCTATGTTTTATTGACTGTGCAAAGGCATTTGACTGTGTGGATCAAAACAAATTATGAATGACACTGCAAAAATGGCAACACCAGGACACTTAATTGTTTAACTTCCTGGTTTACGGTACAGAAAGGTGTGCATCAGGGCCATATCCTTTCACCATATTTCTTCAATGTCTATGCTGAGCAAATCATCTGAGAAGCTGGATTTTATGAAGAAGAATGTAGTATCATGATTGGAGGAAGACTCATTAACAACCTGCGTTATGCAGATGACACAACTCTGCTTGTTGAAAGCAAAGAAGGATTTGAAACATTGACTGAAGTGGATCAAAGAACACAACATTCAGTATGGATTCTGCCTCAACATCAACAAACAAAAATCCTTCCAAGTTGGTCAGGAAGCAATTTCATGATAAATGGAGAAAACACAGAGGTTGTCCCAGATTTTGGTTTACTTGGTTCTATAACCAACATCTGCGGAATCATCAGACAAGAAATCAAAAGACACATTGCATTGTGAAAAGCTGCTGCCAAAGACTTCTTTAAAGTGTTGAAACTAAAGATGTCACAATGAAGATGATGGTGTGCCTGACTCATGCCATGGTATTTTCAGTCACATAATACAGTTTAGAAAGCTGGACATTGAATAAGGGAGACAGGAGAAAAATTGATCCTTTTGAATTATGGTGCTGGAGACAATTATTGAGTATAGCATTAACTGCCAAAAGGACCAACAGATCTGTCCTAGAAGAAGTGTAACCAGAGTGCTCCTTGGAAGCAAGGATGGCTAGACTGCCTCTTACCTATTTTGGACACATAGTCAGGAGGGACCAATCCCTGGAAAAGGGCATCATGTTTGGGAGAGTGGCAGGTCAATGTAAAAAAGGAAGACCCACAACTGGATGGATTGACACAGTGTCTGCAACAATGGGCTCAAACATAAATAAGATCATGTGCCTGGCACAGAATCAGGGAGTGTTTTGTTCTGTTATACATAAGGTCCCTATGAGTTGGACCCAACTTGAAAGCACCTAACAACAACTATGTGAAGCACATGAATAACCAGAAATAATTGACTATTATGGAAGTGAATAAATGAATGCAAATATATTAATGCCATCACCCTTTCCAATACTTCTGAATGGCTTCTAAGAAATGCTTGCCCTCTGCCTGGGTAGATGCTTTCCCATATACTCTGCTCCCGGGGGGGCCAATTTTTCTGTACTGAAATGTTTCCCCACCAGCTTCACATCACCACCCACTCTATGAGGGAAGTTGGTATTTGCATCCCCTATGCCCTGCCCAGGCAGAACCTGCACTGGCAAGCCCACACTAAATGTAATAACCTTTCCATGAGTGTCACTTTGTTTGTCACAGTCTGGGTGGATTGTAGGTTGGTGTATTATCCTGTGATGGACTGTAAGCACTTTGAAGGAAGGGCTGATGTGCGCCTAAATTTAGGATAGTACTTCCACAACGTTTGTTGTTGTTGTTAGTCGACTCAGTATCCGACTCATAGTGACCCTCATAGGGTTTTCAATGGCTGACTGTTTTGGGATATCCTTGGGAGTGGATTGCCAGCCCTTTCTCCCATTTTTGCGGTGCTGGGAAGTGAACTCGGGACCTCAGAGACTGCAGCACAGCGCTCTACCAACTGAGCTAAATCCCAGCCCACTTCCACAATGTAGGTGTTCAATATTTTAAAATCATGTAATCAATTTGCCTTTGCTTCCAGTCTTGAAGCTCTAGAAGACACATATGAACTATATTTTTTTCTTTTTTTGTGTGTGTGTGGTACCGGAGGGTTAAACCCAGGGCCTCACACATGCTTTGCAAGTGTACTTCCAGGCTCTTTTTTATTTTTTATCTTGAAACAGGGTCTTTCTAAGTTACATAGGCTGCCTCTGGCCTCAAACTTGCAATCATCCTGTCTCTACCTCCTGTCTCTACCCCTCAGGCATGTACCACAGTCCCTGACTGAGACATGAACTCCTTAAGTGAGTTGTTCTTCTCTCCAGACGGTGTAAAAGTAGCACATGATTCATTGCATTTATCAAACAGCTGAAATACATTATTTCCCAAGGTTTAGATTTAGGTCTTCAACAACCATTTTGTTTCGTAGAAACAATGTTAAAATGTATGTTGCTAAAGTTGCCATCTTTAGTTTCAGTCAAATTTTATGAAAAGCTTAATTGTCTTTATTTTGAGTTTTCATGTTTATTTATAAAGGGAGTTTCTATTTTCTAATATTATCAAACTCTCAACAAAAATTTTTCTAAAGAAGAGTACCTCAGGGACAATTGTTACAGCAATTATCAATTATATTTGGCTCAATTTAATTGTTCGCAGAGCTAGCTTTTTGAAGCACCATTTAATTCAGTTTCTAATTTTACTTCTCAAGAAGGTGATTAATGAACTAACTATAATTACACATGAATGATAAAGCACAGAGAACTTTTAAATTAAGTCAGTATTGAACTTTTGCTATACTCTACTATCTGGTACTCAGGTACTGTACAGCACTGAGCACATTAAGGTCCTTTAGTATACTCCTACTTATACCTCCCAGATACCCTTTTGTCATTTTTGAAGTTATAAGTCTATCTAGTTGACTACTGTAACCAAAATGTCCCATGTAAGTTAATTTCTCATTTTGACAGCTTATGAATTATCAAAAATCTACTTTAAAATACTCTAAGAGCTGTAAAAAGTACGTGCCAACATTAATTGTCCCATCTCTGTGGGGTAAATGTCCTTTGGCCCTGAAACTTTATCTCTCATGAGGAGAATGTGTCCTGATGCCTGAGGACACATTCAAATTGAGATATAATTACTTAAAAAGACAAGTAGGCTCTCTCCAGAATAATGCTGGGACACTTGCTCAAAAGTATCTCTGGAATATACTTCTGAAGGATTACAGAAATAGAAAATAATATTCCACCTGAAGTAGCATTAAAACATAATTCATTATTACTGTGTCCTCTCTTCACTGTAAATAATAATTACTATTTTAGAAGAATTGATAAACTCAAGAAAGTACAAAATGAAGGAAGTTCAAATCAGCAATTTCTGATCTTAGCAGAGTTAACATTTATTACTGTTTTGAAAGATAAAATATTTTATATATGTGCATATATACATATGTGTGTATAAATATCGTATTCTTTATATTTACCCATTTCTTATGGTATTGTTTCTATATACTTTTTAATGACTGTAGAATATTTCATCATCAGGATTTGCCATAATTGATATCACTAGTCACTTGTTATTGGACATGGAGGTTTTCAACTTCTTACTATTTGAAAAAAATTCTTATTAAATAATGTCTATTTTTCTGATTATTGCATAAGCATCATATTTTAGAACTGTCATTACTGGGAGTGTTATTTTTCTGTCACTTAGTAAAATAACCACAAACTTGGCGACTTAAAACAAGACTGCTTTATTGCCCCCAGTTTTGCAGGGTAAGTCTTACAGTGTGCTCAGTTCTCACAATACTGAAATGGAAGTGTCAGTGTCTGTATCCTCTCCTGCAGCCTAGGGCTCTCATGATTGAGTCAGAATTCAATTTCTTGCAGTTGTAGGTTTGAATCCCCTGTTTCTTCCATGGATCTGAGCTAGATTCTGCTCTCCCAATTCTTTGCCACATGACCCTCTCAATGTCAAAACTCTCAAGGGATAATCTTTCCGTATTAGTCTTCTTGGGCTGTTATAGCAACAGTCCACAATTGGATGACTTAAATGAAAGAAATTTATTTTCCCACAGCTCTGGAGACTTGAAGTCCACTAGGAAAGAGCTGTTGGGGTGCTTTCTACCAAGGCCTCCCTTCTTGGCTTGTCCAGGGCTGCCTTCTTACTGGGTTCTTACATGGCTTTTCCTGTGTGTTCATGAAGAGAGGGCTGTCTCTTCCTCTTTGAATAAAGACATAAGTTTGGTTGTATTAGGACTCCTCCTATATGACACCATTTAGTCCTTATTTCATCCTTTTAGGACCTATTTCCAAATAGAGCCACAGAAAAGGTTGATATTTTAATATACAGATTTTAAGCAGACATAATTCAGTCTGTACAACTCACTCAAGTCAATTTCTCCTCATCCTTAAAAATTCTTTCATCAGGAAAAACACAGCTTCTTTTAAGGAATCATGTGAGTAGGCCAGGGCCACTGAGAACAATCTTCCTATCTTAATGTCCATGAATAGAGATCTGAATTACATTTGGAAAACCTCTTCACAGCAGCACTTAAACAGTGTTTGACTGAATAACTGCAAGAAAGTGTGTTATAGCAGGGGCTGGGAATCTTGGGGCCATCACTTCAGCCAAACCACCCTGGCATTCCATCTCATCAGATCTCGGAAGCTAAGCAGGGCCAGACCTGGTTAGTCCTTGGATGAGAAACCCCTAGGAATACCAGGTGCTGTAGGCTTGTGAGAAGGACCCAGTAGCCCTCTCCCAAAACAGTCAGCCATTGAAACACTACGAATAACAGAGAAGCACTGATAATAGTGCCAGGCATGGCACAGTGTTGGCTAGTGTTTGTTCTGTTGTACATGGGATCACTATGAGTCAAATTCTACTCTACCACACCTAGCAACAACATACTGAGGCAAAATATATGATAAATATTGTCATTTGGCACTGGCATAACATTTTAAAAATAGGAATAATACTAAATGATTGTTTATGTCATGTTACCTTTCTGGACTGATTGTATAGCTCATGTCCCCTCTCTGGACTTTTGTTTTCCTTTCTGGAAAATGAGTCTCACAACCCCTTTTCTAATTTTCTTATCTGATATGTTACTTTTTAGGAAACAAGATTCACCTTTTAGAGCTGCTTGCCAGTTTTCCTTTCTTTAATAGTTTGTCAATACTGTCTTTTATTGCTATGCCCTGACAACAGTGGCAATCTCTTCAAAGTTTAAAAAAGAAAAACTGTACAAAGGTGAAAAAAAAATGGAGTGTAATTTTCCCCTTCTAAGAAGCCTCATGGTGGTGAAATTCCCAGGGTACTTGAGATGGCCATGTCTCTTGTAATGTGTCCCTCTGGCTTCTTTAGATGGTAGTAGCTCATGTCGGTGAAGCTGTATTTCAACAGCAGATGACAGGCATTTGGTGAGATTTTAGTATTTTTCAGTGTTGCCCTTGTCATTTAATAGGCTCCTTCAAAAGTTCAGAACACAGCATGGCAGTGCAGATTCCTGTGCTGTCAATGTCTGATCTCTTGCCTTCACATTGAATGACTACTACATACCTCTTGGGGGATCATGATGCTCAGTTTCCCATTCTAATTTTTCAGCAGCACCTCAGCTTTTCTCTTAAGTGCTGCCACCCCCCTGCCGTGCTCACTAATGCATTGTCAACATTCTGTCTTGAATTTACACAGCACTGCCAATTATCCTGATTGCCCAAAGCAAAAGAAAAAAGAAGCTGCCTCCATTTTCATTCCTGTAAAACAGCCATTCCTGATAAAACAAAATTCTTCGGCTTTTCAAACAAGTAAAGTATATCATTAGATATCACATTATCCAGCCACATATTTCTGTTAGTTCCTTTAGAACCACAGGGGTTTTGCAGACTATTTCAATGGACCATGAGTACTCACCTGTAATGGGGGGTAATTTATGTTAGGAACCAGTGCAACATAAAATGTTCATGATCCTTAACTGGCTATATTCTTTGAGGTAAGTAATTGGTATTTGGTTATTTTGGTTTACTGTCCTAATTCCCATTTTAGAATTTGCATTATAATCATAGTTTCATCTACTCAGTATAGCAAGTGACAATAATGATGCACAATAACTTTTAATATATACTTAATGTTGTTGTTGTTCTTAGGTGCCGTCAAGTCAGTATCTGACTCATAGGGACCCTCATAGGGTTTTCAATGGCTGACTGTTTAGGGATTGCCTTGGGAGTGGATTGCCAGGCCCGTCTCCCATTTTTGCAGTGCTAGGAATTGAACTCGGGACCTCAGAGACTGCAGCGCAGCACTCTACCAACTGAGCTAAATCTCAGCATGTACTTAATAGGTGTCACGTAATGGACTAAGCATTTTCCATGTATTGTCTCATTTATTCCTCATAAAAGCACAATTAAATACATTCTGCTTATATATTATTTTACAGAATAGAAAATTTAGCAGAGGGAATCTCAGTACCATATCTGGGTGAAAGAAATGATAAGTAGCAAAGACAGTATATGATCCCACATCTTATGAAACAAGAGACTGTTTTCTGTTGAAACCCATTATGAAACATTCTGATTTTAATAGATTTTGATACTTTTACCTGGAAACATAATGTGGTAGGGTAGACATGATCTATACAGAGCTGGATTCAAATTTCATTCCAGTCACTTACTAGTTACACATCCTTCTCCTATGTATTTATTCTTTACCCCTCAGTTTCTTTCTCTTTTAATGAGAAAATAAAGAATTCCATGATGGGTATGTTGTTTTGTTTCATTGGACATATATAATCATTTATAAGTGGCTATCTGGCTGTCTATATTGAGATGAATACTATTGTCAATTCACTAGGAAGTAACTGTGATAGATTAATGATAGCCATTGGATACTGAATTACAATCTTCATGGGTACTATATATTCGCTACACCTATGTGAATGCATAATGGAACCTAGAAAAAAAGAGGGAAGAATTTCCTTTCCTTCTCATCAGGTTTTCTAATTTGATGAGTATAGTTAGAATGTAATCTGGCATCTAAACTTCTGCTTGTCAAGCATTGAGTTAGCTGCTGTGTGTACTAGGGTAAATTAAAGTCACTGGGCTCTAAGATTTCATATTTAGGTCTAAGCATAGGAATGAAAAAGGAAAAAAATAAGGTAATAGCTAATGTTGGTTGGGAAACAGTGTCATAACAATGCAAAAATTTCTAACCCATTATTCTATAACAAAGTGAACACTTGCACCTGAGTCTGGAACTTTCAAGGAAATTAATAGGTAAAATGTCAACAGCAGGAAAATATAACTTGTTAGGCTAAAATTAATTTATTTTCTCCCTACTATTCTCAATTCACAGGAGCTTTAGTATTCTCTCTCCTCTAGTTGTTTCCCCTTGTTTCCTGTCTTATCCAAAGGTATTTACCAAATATACTTGAGGTAAGATTGTCCTAGACAGACTATCAGAGAAAAAAAAAATTTGAATTTGAGTACACGTTTGTAGGGGATTTCATTTGTCTTCAGGTCAAGATTGAGTCTCAAATGTGGTTTGATTACACATGAGAAATATTTATTAACTATCTTATCCCCAGAATAACTTTGCCTCACTTTGAGAATCTAATGTGATTGCTACAAATAAAAATCTTCATCCATCAAATATGCACTGAAATCTATGTACTGGTTTTGCTCTAAGATTAAGGTTACTGCATGGACAACACACACACACACACACACACACACACACACACACACACACACGAGGACCCACCATAATGAACATAATGAATTGCCATAAATTTAGTGGCTTACATTACGTCATCAGGTGGCCAGGAGTCAGAATCTTGCTGAGAATGATCTGAAGCTATCTAAAAATATAGCATGCTTGGTCATATCAGTGGTCAAGATTATGTCCCTAATGGGTCACATCCTGATTTGTCTTTTTTCAAAATTTTCTTTTGAGAGTACGTACAGGTGGTAGCAGTGGTGATGGTGCTAATTAAGGGAATAAAAATGAAAGGAGGATGAGGGTATCTGGGGTGAGTGTGGGTATGTGCCCATGCATGCACAGGTATGTATGAGAATATTAGAATGTTAGAAATGGAAATGTTTGGGAGAAAACATACAGTTATAAGGCAAAAGTTATCAACTAGATTTGTATAGTTATTTATTTATAGATGTTCAAATAAACATCAGTTTACACAAAATAATCATGCATTTTGTGGGTTATAAAATAATGGTACTACTTCTGATACCAAGAAAAACAAAAACATAGTTACTAAATCCAGTCTCTTAAAATACTTTTTCATCTCCATAAATATTTTTCCTCCCCCTAACATTAGCTCAGTTGGTAGAGTCCTTACTTTGTGTATTCAGAGCCCTGGCTTGGATCCTCAGCACTGCAAAAATGGAAGAAGGACTTGGCAGCCCACTCCTGAAACAATCTTGAAACAATCAGCCATTGAAAACCCTATGGATAGCAGAGAAGCATGGATGTAGTCCTGTGCATGGCACAGTGTCAGGAAGTGTTTCCTTCTATTGTACATAGACATACTGCTGACATACTGTAAGTCAGACCCAATTTGATGGCATCTAACAATAACATTTATTAATAAATTTTTATAATAACAATATGTTTCATAGGCTCATAAAATTTATTACTCTTTTTCAGGATTTCCAACATTGGCATTGCTATTGTTGTTGTTAGGTGCTGTCAAGTCATGTCTGACTCATAGTGACGCTCATAGGGTTTTCAATGGCTAGTTGTTTTGGGATTGTTTTCAGGGGTGGACTGTCACATCCTTCTCTCATTTTTGCAGTGCTGGTAACCGAAACCTGGTCCTCAGAAAGTGTGGAACAGCACTCTACCAACTGAGATAATACCTATTGAGAAAATGCCAGTCTGTAGAAATAATTGAGAGAATTAAAACTAAAGCTGTATTTTTTTCTTAATTTCGTGGGAAATAACATGTGTGTATTCATGTGTTTTTCTATGAATGTGTTTTCATTGTGTGTGTGTGGGGGGGTGGGTAATGGTGAACCTAGGATTTAAAACAAAGGTGTATTCATATTCAACAATTAAAATGTTATTTAGTGTATAAAATATACTTAGCAATAGGTATCAAGGATATAATTTTTGGACAGAGAGAAATGATCTTTGACCCTTGAGAACTAAAATTTAATTCGACAAAAATGGTTTAATATAAAAGAACTTTGGTAACAACCCATTAATATGTAAAATTGTTCTAGTTTTATCTATCAGTTAAAATAAATTTTTAAGAAGGAATAACATAGGCATCAGACTTACCAGTCTAAACTGAACTAAGTAAAAAAAGTGTAACATCACCTCTTCATTATTATTGTGTTTGCTTTCTGGTTTTCTCTAAATACAAGAAAGGATTCCAAAATTATTTGCAGATAATACATGCTTGTTTACAGAGAGAAAACACACACACACTAAGTCAGTTTACAGACTACCTTAAATTATTTTAACCAAGAAATTATTTCAATTGCCTTTTGATAAAATGTGAAATGATCCTGAAACCCAACAATGGCCATTACAGAATACTGAAAGTTTCATTTGGCATTTGTAGATAATAAGAGGAAATACAGCAGTCACTACTCACTCATTGCACTTAGTTTAAAAGTTTTTCCAATTTTGTGTTTTATATGCTTATTTAGTCTCTGTTAGGAATAGAACTTCTAATGGAAGTGATATGAGTTAGTACAGAGGCTGAGATTAAATTAGCATCACAGAATGTTCCATTTATGAGACGTTTAAGGAAATAAGAATTATGTGACACAAGCATCTTAAGGAATTTCATGGGTAACTCCTCACTGAAATTCTCAGGATGGATTCAGTTTATTTTCACAAATATTAATGTCATCAAAAGCAAGCAAAATAAAGCAAAACAAGACAACAAAGCCAAGAAACAAACAAGTGGACAAAACCAGCCTATACTTTGAGATAGTTGGGGGGAAGTTGAAAGATCAGAGTAAACATATAAGTGTAGCTGATTGTCTTTTCAATAAAATATTGTCAGCATCATCTTACATAGAATTGCAAATTACAGAATTATGATACAAGAGAAGTATAGACCCATTGGCTACTGAATTCCCTTTTCTTCTCTGGATAAAGTCAGACTGAATTTGCCCATGTACCTGGTTATGAGATGAGGCCACATACCTAAGTCCTTACTGTATATCAGAGCTGCAGACAAAAAACTCCTCCTAGTCTGGACCATAAAAATCTGTGTCAAACTCTCCTTTATATTTTTTTCTTCTCTTTCACATAGATCCAGGTAGAAATGAAGCAAAGATATGGCAGGAGCAGCCAGAGATCACAGGAACCTAGATCCTGGAATTTCTTCAAGGAAGATCATCCTACTAAATAAAACTCACATACAATTGTTGTTGAAATAAATCATAATTTTTATTTTGTCAAACCACTCAAGTTTTAGAATCTACTTGTTATCAGTAAATATTGTCAAATAGACTATCCTCACTTGAGCCAGAAAAGTAATTTTTCAAGGTTAATATTTACTGTTTTATATTATATTCTATGACTAAGAATCCACAGTAATATTAGATCAACAATAATACTTATAACAAACCACTGTACATGGAAAGAACCTTTTTGATTTACTTTAGCTTAGAGTGCTTCTTTGTAACTAACATTCACATTGCTGCCAAATTAAAAAATAACTACAAATTTCTCTAGTGAACTAAAATTCTTATCTTATGTGTTCCTATTTTCAAGTAAAATGATGTTTAAAGATTTACCTATCAATTAATATATTTTAAGCAGATCCTCTATTAAATACTAGAAGCACAGTGATGAGGCAGGCCTGGTCAGGTTCTTGTAAGATTTGCAGCTCTAAAGAAGATTGATATTAAATAATTACTAGTTGCTCTATAGAGGTTGTATGGGAAGAAGGGGTAAATTTATAAAACTTATCTGCTTTCATCACTACAGTAAACTTATGTATTACACAGACTCAAAAGAAATGAATAGCATCTAATTAACTACTTCAGTTCATGTGTGAGGGAACAGATAGTCAATGAAAGTACTAGTTACTATATTTACTCATATTGTTAAACTTGCACTGAAAAATATATTTAAATAACAAAATCATACTGCCCAAGTTATATTAAATAGAAAGCTTGAATATTGCTGAACAAGTACTGTAAACAAATTGTATTTTATAAATATCAAGGATTTTTCAATTCCTTAATGATAATGAAATCTTAGTAAAGATTTCATCATCACATGTTTTGAAATGTGAAGTGTTTATAACTGTTCAGAACTGATTGAATATTCAGAATATGGTATAGTCCCTAGTTAGTAACCCAGATTTTAGCATTAGGATATTATAGATCTAAGTTCCAGCTTTGACACTAATTTATCTTGTTATTTTGGTTAGTATATATAACCTTTCCATGATTCATTTTGGCTCATTATTGATCTACAGGGATATAAATCACATCCGGTAAGAATGGTTCAGATTAAAATAACAGAGCATTCTTTAAAATTCAGCTCCAAAATGAGTAGGCTTATCTAGCTCACATAACAGGAAGGCCAGAGGTAATTGGCTGCAGGCAATTGGATCAGCAACACATTGATCTCATGGTCAAAATTTCCACAATAATCTTCCCACCCTCCATGCTCTTTACCTAATTATCCTCAAATGGCTGATCTATCTCTTAATATTTCTCCCTTAGAGAGAAAGAAGAGGGAAGAGTAAATGGCTTTGCTTTATTTATCTTTGTTTGTCTTTTGTTTTTAAAGAAGGGATGCTCTCTTCAGGGAATTCCATGTACTATAATTGGGCTGGAAGTTTTTTATCTGGCTCCCTGTAACTGTAAGAACAATGTGAACTTTAAATACTGCTACTCCAAATGAAGTCTCATTTCACTAAAAAATAAATACATACAGAAGCAGGGAATGGCTATTAGAAAAGCAAACAACAGTGTCTGGCAGATACAGTCACCAGCCTTTTGGCCAATATGAGAATTAAATAAGATGATGGAAGCAAAGACTTTACCAGAGTGCCTTGAACAGAGTAACCATTCAGTACAGTGAGCTGTTATTCTTATCTATTCATTACCATTGAATGTATCCAAATACTACATATATTTAATGTATAATATTAATATAAAATAGTGATATAAAATAAAATTTTCTGGCTATCCTTGGTGGCATGTCATAGGATTGTATTTCCCCCTCCTCTTGAAGTATGATTAATGGACCATAAGCTTAAGTGGCATATGTTACTTCTAAAAGCAGAAACTTTAAAAGTCAATGTGCAACCACTTTCTCATTTCCTTCTTTGGCAGCCTGGCATTATGGTGGCTACTAAATGAGCCTGTGACCTGGACAGAGAATGATACAAAGCAGAAACATCCATTGCCCTACCATGATGAATCTGCAATATGAATGGGAAATAAATTGTGGTTTTAAGTTATAGAGATTTTTCTGTTGCTTATTGACCATGGCATTGCTCAGCCTGCCCTATAGCATAGATGTGCCTATTCTGATAAACACATGTATTTCATCAACATTTTTTTTACACCAAACAGGCCTTTCTACTATTGTTGCCCTTTACAAGTAAGTTTATAGTGAGAGCTTAATGATCTGCTGATGTCACACAACAAGCAAGCTGTAGAATCAAGATTTGTACCTTGATTTTATGTGTCCATGGGTCATTCTAGTGAATATCTCTGGTTAGCTTGAAATGGAATAGATGGCTTTGTGTGTATTCTTATTCTATTTCCTTTTTTAAAAAGGACTCTCATCAATTCTGAAATCGATGTTTCATTTCCTTGCTGATAATTTTATGACGAGAATGGCTTTTGATATTGAGCAGTGAGATAAAAATAATGGGAAGCAAGATGGTTTAGAATTTGTTATTATTTTACCTTTCTTTAATCTATCTCTATATTTTTACTTTATATATTAAAGACCATACTTCTTAATGTGCTTTTCACAAAACACACTGAAAATATCATATTAATAATTATTAGAACATAAACTATTTTACATTTATACATCTTATTCTAATTGTTAAGTTATGATCAAGCACTAAGTCAAAATAAATTCTTAGAAATAATTTAAATTATATTTTAAATCAATTTTTTATTCTTTTAGCGTAAGGAATAAGAAAATAGTAAGAGCAATATTTACTTTATATAGATAGCATATTTTACTTTTTAAGAATGAGTAGGAATATGTACATAGAGATTGAATGGCATTACTGCCTTTGAGTTTAAATTTGGTCACCCAATTTAATGGGTGGAACATTTACTTTACTTTTAAAGTATCAAACTTTCCTTTGCATATCTAATTCAAGAAATATTCTCTAGTTTCAATCATACTTTAGTTTAGGACATACCCAATACCCACTTCCATAAAAAAAAGCAACATTTTTGTAACTTTAATTGTAAATGATTCCTACTTGAGAGGTCTCTCCATGAAAAAGGGGAATGCAATCAATCATTCATTTAACAAATGTGGAGAGCCTTCTGGGTGCCAAGCATTGTAGAGGCACGGAGGATGCAGACCAAAATATGAGCTTGGCTGTACTCTCAAATTAGGCAAAAAGTATAATTACTAGACAATGTGTTAAAGGATATTATAGAGGAATGTACTTGGGGGAAGAAAAAACATTAAGCTAGGCTTGGCTGAGCCTTGGAAGGCCCTATGCAAAAGAAACAATGAACCACCCTTTCCAGAATATATGTGGATCACCAATCAGATACGGAACAGGAGGATGTTTAAGATGACATACCATGAATTTAGGACAGGAGGTGAATTAAAATGTCATATTCAGAAATCTGTAAAAAGCCAGTTATGGTTAGATATTAGAATTCCAGTAAAGGAGCTGTTAGTGATCAAATTTGAAAGGAGAGCTGTGGAAAACATAGAGTGTTTGGACCATGAAATCATATGATATCTGCCCTTATATGAGAATGGGTTCCCTAAGTATTAGAAATGCACGCTTTTACACAGTGCACCTATGGACAGGTCTGTCTTTCTGAATGTTTTCTCAGGCATTTTGTGAATGTTGAATGTTTAGAGGGTAAGAATTAGACATGTACGACCATCTGAATCTAGTCCAGAATTCCAGATGAAATCTCATGAGGATATTAACACTTGATATGGGGAAGCAGCATAGACTGGAAACATGTAGGGATTGGACTATCTTGGTTATTTGTCCTGGGGAATGGAGAGAACAGAGTGGTTAAGAATGAATCTCAGGTTTCAGGTTAAGCTATAGGGCGACTGCTGTACCATCCACCAGCAGAGGAAATATAATGTTTGGGGGCAAAAAAAAAAAAAAAAGAATAGCGTTAAGTTTAGTATACATCACACTTGGCACTCCTACTGAAAATATTCGTAAGAAACTTGATTATATAAGTCTAGTTATATAAGTCTACACCAAAAATATACATAGAAAACTCATAATTTTAAAGGTGGCAACAGAATGACTTATTTGGATATATGGTCACCAGTAGAGTGTATAAAATAAGACAAAGTAGGAAGAAGATATCTCTGAAATAATAGGAGAGGAGACAATATAGGAACTGTTCTTATTATTATATGCTGTCAAGTTGGGTTCGACTCATTGTGACCCTATGTACAGCAGAATGAAACATTCCCGGCTTCTGTGCCAGGCACATAATCTTATTTATGTTTAAGCCCATTGATGAAGACAATATGTCAGTCTATGTAGTTGAGGGTTTACCTTTTTCTGCTGACCTGCCACTGTCCCCAAAATGATGTCCTTCTCCAGGGTTTGGACCCTCATCAGTACGTGTCCAAAATAGGTAAGACACAGTGTAGCCATCCTTGCTTCCAAGGAGAACTCTGGTTGCACTTCTTCTCTGACAGATCTGTTGAATGTAGGATCTAGGGATGGTTAAATAGGGCAGAGGACTCCAGCAGAGATGGTTCCTGTGAGCTTAGAAAGTGTCCACAAGGAGGAGAGATTTGCAGTATGAGAAGCCTGCCTGATGAAAGCTGAAAATGGCACGGTGCATGAGGTGAATTACAAATGCTGACAGAGCAGTTTTAGTGCAATGATTCAGGCAGAAACATAGCAGTAGAAAGTTAGAGGAAACATAATTTCTTCAAGAGAATGGTTTTGTACAGAATAAACAAGACAAATTAGTGTAGAATAATTAGAAAGTTATGCAAGTCAGTGTGGAATAATTAGAAAGTTATGCAAGTCTAACAATGTTTTGTCTTTATTTATTTTTATTATTTTAAATAGGAGGGACTAGCTCAGTGGAAGAGTATTTACCTAACATGCAAGAAGCCCTGGGTTCCATCCTCAGCATCAAGCAAATTAAAAAACAAAACAAAACAAAACAAAAACCCCAAAAGACTTGAATTTGCATGTATGTATGTGAAGGAAAGAATCCAGGAAAGAAAAAGTCTGTGTTATGTTAGAATTGTGGACACAGCAAGAACATAATGATTCAGAATGGGATGAGGTCTAAGCCTTGGGTAAAAAAAATGTGAGAATGTTTGCTGGGTTTTATGAGATAGGGTCTTACTATATGGCCCAGGCTTGCTTGGAACTCGCTACATATACTAGGTTGGCCTCAAACTCACAACAATCATTCTGCCTCAGTCTTCCTAGTGCTGGGATTACAGGTGTGTTCCACTACCCCTGGTTCAGCTTCATTGATTCTATATGTAGAAGCAAAAAATGTAATATGGAAACATTAATTCAGAAGGAATGATAGACTTAAATTTAAATTCTAAAACTATAAAAAGTTCTAGAAATATACATAGGAGAAAATCATTTTGACAGGTTAGGCAAAGATTTCTAAGATACAACATCAAAACATCATCCGTAAAAGAGCAAATTAGTAAATTGACTTAATTAAAATATTCTTCTGTGTGACAACCCAAGCAAAAATGAAAAGACAGAATGAAAGAACATATTTTCAAACTCTCAAAACTCATAAATAAAAAACAAACAACTCAATAAAAAATGTAAAAAATTTGAACAAACACATTGCCAACAAAGATATTCTGTGGCAAGTAAGTGCATGAAAAGATATTCAAAGCCACAATGTTAATTAAAAGACACAATGGCATGCTACCATATATACTCCACTGAAAGTACAAAATTCAAAAGGACTGACTAGACCAGTTTAGACCAAGAATGTAGAGCAACTGTAACTTAAAGACTATTAGTGGGAAAATAAAATGGTACAATTTTGGAAAATGGTTTAGCAATTACTTTAAAAGCTGAACAATTGCCTATCATACTACCTAGTCCTTCCAACTCTTGATAGGATTTATGCATAATAAAAAGCACATATCCATAAAAGACTTACAAATAAATGTCCATAGAAGCTTTATTTGAAAAAATTTCAATAATTTAGCAATCCAAATGTCCAGCAACAAGTAAATGGATGTGTAAACTGTGGTATGGCATTTAATAGAATAATACTCAATAATGAAAAAGAATGAGTTGTGGATAAAATAATAACATGGATTGTTGTTGTTGTTAGGTGCCATCGTGTCATGTCCGACTCATAGCGACCCTCATATGGTTTTCAATGGCTGACTGTTTCGGGATTGTCTCGGGAGTGGGTTGCCACGTCCTTCTCCCATTTTTGCGGTGCTGGGAATCAAACTCGGGACCTCAGAGACTGCAGAGTGGCGCTCTACCCGCTGACCTAAATCCCAGCCCTAATAACATGGATGGTATTATAAATTATGCTGAGTGAAATAAACCATAATATATGAGCATAATAAACAAGTGAATTTATGTAAAATTTCAGAAAATGCAATCTAATCAGCAGTGACAGAAAGATAATCAGAGTTGTAGATAAATTAGTTTTGAAGGTCATTCTAACAAAATATAATTGACCCATAGCTTTTCACTAGGGGATTGATTCCAGGGTTTTGCACATGCTAGGCAAGTGCCCTACCACTGAGCTTCACCCCCACACCATTTTTTATTTTTTATTTTAAGATAGGGTCTCACTAAGTTGCATAGGTTGCTTCTGGCCTAGAACTGATGATTCTCTTGCCTCAGTCTCCTGAGTTGCTGGGATTACAGGCATGCATCATAGCACCTGGACTGACTGATAGCTTTAGTTCTTGAAATGTATTTTTTCATATGTCTAGTGGCTTGAATTCTGAAATCAGCTGTTGATAGGATTGATTTCATTTTGAGGTCTTTGCTTCTTGGCTTGTAAATGGCTGACTTCTTGCTTTGCACCTTACATGGCCTTTTCTACATGCAAATGTACCCGTGAGTCTGCTTTATGTTGAAATTTCCTATTATAAGGACACTAGTCAGGTCAGATCAGGGCACATCCTAATGGCTTCATTACAACTAAATCATGTCTTTGAAAGCCTGATTCCAATTACTATCACATTCTGAAGTACTGGGGATCAGGACTTCACTATATGAACTTGGACAACATAATTCAGTCCATAACACCTGTGGATGGGGAATAGAGAGAAGGATTTCACAGGAGCATCATGGACATGTTCTTTGTTTCAGTTGTGATGATAGATTCATGGGAGTACACATGCCAGATTTGATCAAAGGAAGAGTACAGAACACATGCAGTTTATTATGTGTCAATTGTGCCATTAAAATTGTCAAAATATGTTAGAAGAGATGTGGACTGAGCGCTTATAAAAATCCCTGGAGAAACACAATGATAAACTGTGACAATAAAATTTTAATATAAAGATATATTTTAAGCCAGATTCCAGATAATAGCCCCTTTTAGTAACTTTGTTAGTAAAAAATATACAAACCTCCTGAAATCAGAGATCTCATAATCTGGTTGTGAGACATGATTTATACATGTATAAAAAGAGAAATAGCCATTTAATTACAATCAGTTGAAAATAGTTACTGTGCACCCAATCAGTGAAACCACTGGAGCAGTTCCCAGGAGAGAGAAATTGCAAAGACAGGGCTGTGACACTCAGGGATCCTAAAGTGTAAGGACATTATGTGTAGGAAACTCATTTAAGTTTGGATTAAATTCCAGAGGCACACAACTTCCTAAAGCAGTTCAGTCCAATTTGGGGATATGTCAATTTTTCACTGTAATGAAAGAGAAAAGGCAAGAATCAATGAAAATAGACTTACTATGGATGTTCCAAACAGGGATGAAATATTGCCTATGGTAGTTTAGATAATGAAGCTGAGTGGCACAATAGTACCTTCCCCCATCCCTGGGGAGTACTTGCCAAGATCACACAAGGATGTCTGAAACTATATACACTGTGCTTTTTTTTTGTTGTTGTTATGCACACATACCTATGATAAAGTTTAATTTATAAATTGGGAAAAGTAAGAGATTAACAACAGTAATAACAGAGGACAATTATGACAATGTATAGTACCTGAACACAAACACTGACATAGCACAGCAGTAGATTTGACAGCTGAGACAGCTACTAAGTTAACTGACTAATGGATGGCATATATAGCGTGAATATGCTAAAAGAAGAGATGATTCACCTTCTGGGTGGGACAGAGTAGGACAGCTTGAAATTTCTCCTTGCTACTCAGAATTACATGCAATTTACAACTTAAGAATTGCTTATTCCTGGAATTTTCCATTTAATATTTTAAGACCATGTTTATCCAGGGATAACAGAAAAGTGAAACTGTAGGTAAGTGGGGGATTGCTGGACTATGTATTGCCATGTTCTCAACCAAATAGGTCACACTCCTAAGACATCTTGACTAGTAATCTGCTGCGCTATTTAGGGGGTCAGTCATCAGTAAAATGACAGACTATTACTGATGAGACTGATATTATTTTCTTGACAATTTTGGTATAAAGGTAAATAAAATATAGAGGAGAAGCAGGAAGCACTCACTGCTAGATTACATTTGTTTCTCAGACTAAGAGGCATAGGGTTTACTTTCTATAGCTTTCTGCATATTAATTTAGTCTCCCATTCTTGCCCATGTTAATAGATACTGTGCATGGCTGACACTAGATGGTATTGTGCTCCTTCAGTTCAACTGGTTTCCTGAGTGAGAGGTACTTTCTCTTTGTATGTAGTCTGCATGCTGCACATGTTCTTAACGTGAGATCTATATTTCACAGAGAAAAATATTTTTTGTTTATGAAACATGGTCTAAGAAGTTATAAGCCCAGAACTTTTTCTAGTTTTGAACTTAAGTGAATATGTTTGAGACACTTACATATGTATCCTCAGAAACTAATATAGTTATTTGTATTTTGCCAATAAAATACTCTTCAGAATACAAGAAAGGAGCCTAATAGGGAAAACAGAAAAAATTGTAATCTTTCTTGTTATTATATTTAAAATGCTTCTCAGTAGATTAGTCTTTCTTTAAAATTATACCATGCAAAGAACAATTGTCTATTTTTTCTCTTTTAAAACTTTAATGGGCTGTCTATGTCAGAATTTTATTTCTCAAGATGAGTATGCAGCATTTCCAGATAATGCCGAAGCTTGAATACAAGACCAACAACAGTTTTATTATTGACCAGGATACTACCTGTGATATCATCTTGCCAACATATTATACTGGATGTTAGTAACACCAGAACAACTAATCTTTGGTCTGGATATGTGGTTTATATGTTCTCTTGATCTGGAATACTCTCTTATTTTTACTTCAGAAAATAACGGCCTGTATTTTAAAGTACAACAGATGTCATCTTTTCAATGACACCATTCAGTTCTTTCTATGTAAATCTCTTGTGCTTCAGTTGTGGAAAATACATTCTTTACGGCACTTAGAGTAGCTTCTAATGCGACAGTTACTTTTGTAAATATGTATTTTCTCTATAATTGAATAAATGTTTTAAAGCTAAGGACAACATCTTGTTCATTTTTAGTGGGTTTTCCTAAAGAAGGGTAGAGGGCAATCCTTTTACAAATGTTTGTAAATTGAAATTTTATTTTAAAAGACACGCAAATACAGAAACCTTGAACTAAGTTCATATTTACTATTTTATGAATAGAGTATAAATATTAATCTTCATTTGGCTTTCATAGATATTTATGATAAAGAATCTGTCATTTATTTCTATACTTTTCTGTATATTTGGGTTGTCAGCTCTCAGAGATAAGGACAAATTTGATTCTATTCAAGGATCCTATATACCATTTCCACATGAAATGTTTTATTCCTTTCTGATCAGGTCTTTCTCTAAAGAAATTAAAAGTGGTTATTTTTCATGGGTTGCTAAGATAACATATAGGATAGACAGCAAACTAATTAAGCTTTCAGTGTAAATTAGTTCAGGCAGGTGAAACCTGAAAGGAAAAGGGGGAGCAATTCTACAATGTTTAAAAGCATGTATATACTGGAGGCAATTGCTCTTATTTGATGAGACATTTTAGGGGAACAGCAATCAGGAGAATAAGACTAATTCCATAGCCAGCTGCAGTGATAAGTAGAAATACTGAGCTATTAAGACAGAAGGAGTTTCAAGTTACCGTTTCAGGAATGCCTTATATTCACACAGATGGAAAGTGGACCATCAAAGTTTCTTAGGAAGAACCATAGAGTAAATATTTTCAGCTTTGCAGACTGCATAGCTTTACTTACAGTATTCAAATATGTCACTATTTTAAAATAGGTATAGCAAAGTGCTTTGACAAACACCTGTAATCCCGGTGACTCCAAAGGCTGAGGCAGGAGGACCCCAAATTCAAGGTGAGAGGCAGCCTGCACAAGGAGTGAGATATTATCTCAAAATAAAAGATCAAAACGAACTTAGGGAATATCTTAGTGGTAGAACATGTGCTTAGAATGTGTAAGGCCCTGGGTTCAACTGCCCAGTACTTCAGAACAGGAAAGAAAGAAAGAAAGAAAGAAAGAAAGAAAGAAGAGAGAGAGAGAGAGAGAGAGAGAGAGAGAGAGAGAGAGAGAGAGAGAGAGAGAGAGAAAGAGAAAGAAAGAAAGAAAGAAAGAAAGAAAGAAAGAAAGAAAGAAGCCCACAGATGATAAATAGGGTGTAGAGATTTGCCAACTGGGTTATAGTTTGCTGATCCTTGGTTATTAAAGCATAAATAAATATTTATATTATTTTTGCAGGACTTGTACAAGATATTGGATTTTAAATATGTTGCTGGATGGTGAATTTTAGTAAGAAAGTGATTGAGTTTAAATTTAAGCAGTGCACCTTAATTATTTTCAACTCTTATAAAGCTATGAAGCCTTTTACAACTTTCTAGGCTGGATTCTTGTCTCTCTTAATCTTATCATACACTCTTATCAAAACAGTGTGCACTGTATTGTATTGTCCATTTTATATGTATATTTTCTCATCATTAAAATGTAAAATCCTTGAAATCAAGGATTATTATTTGTTTGTTTTCTTTTAAAACTGAATACAATCATTTTTAATACCAAAAATTCTACTTTATCACAAATGCATGTAACTGTGGTTTAATACTCATTGAAGAGTACATAATAAAAGCTATAAATTTGTTGTTAGGCACTGTTGAATCTGCATCTGACTCTTAGTGACCCTACCTACAACAGGCCAAACAGTACTGTTCCGGCTTCTCTGCCAATCATGGGGTTTTCAATGGCTGATTGCTTTGAAGGGTGGGAGTGGGTTGCCAGGTCCATCTCCCAAGTCTATAGCACCTGGTGTTCCCAGGAGGTCTTCCATCAAGTACTAACTAGGTATTACCCTGCTTAGCTTCTGAGATCTGACGGGATCAGACGCCACACTGGTATGGCTACAGGCTATAAATATAGTAAGGCCTTAAATGAATTTTACCTAATTAGTGATACTATCTGAAATCATTGGAAATAAAGCAGGATAATTATCTGAGAGATATTATTTACCTGAGGACCCAGGTTTGATCCCCAGCACCACAAAAATGGGAGAAGGATGTGACAATCTACTCCTGAAGCAATCCAGAAGCAATCAGCCACTGAAAACCCTTTGAAGGTCTCTATGAGTCAGACCCCACGTGACAGCACACAACAACACAACTAATATTCGGTGCAACTATGAATTATGCTTAATTTGCAAAACCCCACAGTGATTCAGAGATGCTTCAGGTCGACTATCAAATGTTAACCTTAAATACAGTGTCTTTTTCAATATGATGTTTGACAAGTCCTCCTGCAACAAAATTTGCTGCAATGTTTCTATCCAGAGTAAAACAATGTGAAGACTTATATATTATTAAGCACCCAATCAAAAGAAGTATTAAAAAGATAAGGCAATATACAGCTACAAAATTTTTAAAAAGATAATAATAATAATTACAAATATTGTTGTTGTTGTTAGGTGACATCAAGTTGGATCTGACTCATAGTGACCCTATGTACAACAGAACAAAATACTCCCTGACACTGTGCCATGTCTGGCACTATATCAGTGGTTCTCTGCTATTCATAGAGTCTTTGATGGCTGATTCTTTCGAGTTTGTCTTGGGTATGGGCTTCCAAGTCCTTCTCCCATTTTGCAGTTCTGGGCATCAAACCCAGGGCCTCAGTGTGTGCAGAGCAGCATTCTACCTATTGAGATAAACCCCAGTCCTTACAAACATTAGAAATGCCAAACCTTAGTGTAATGAATGTAGAGAACCACAAATGAGAGCTATATCATTAAGAGGGGCTGGGATTTAGCTCAGTTGGTAGAGTGCCACTCTGCAGTCTCTGAGGTCCTGAGTTCAATTCCCAGCACTGCAAAAATGGGAGAAGGACATGGCAACGCACTCCCAAGGCAATCCCGAAACAATCTGCCATTGAAAACCCTATGAGGGTTGCTATGAGTTGCACTCGACTCGATTGGCACCTAACAACAACAACAATAACATATCATTAAGAAAAGGCACAAGAAGGCCAAAAACTTGATTAAAAGACAAAAATCAAAACAAAATATGAAAATGTCATGAATTGTGGTTGGGCAGTGAAGGAGATCATAGAAAGAATATAGAATCCAATCTCACAGTAAAATAAGTTATTTGAACACAATGTGGGTAGAATAACATTCAGTAAAATAATATCTAAACTTTAATTGTGAAGAATTGCACACTTGGGATCTACAGATACAACAACTGTAAAAGTACTCAGTCTATCTATTACCAATCAGCTGGATAGTGTTCTTTTGCTCTATCCAGATGGAAATCTTCAATAGGCAAAAGGTGGTTTCCTTACTGTTTGTGATTATGAGCCTTTGGGCTGGACTAATGTACTTAGAAGCTTACAGCTCTGATTCCTGAGCACTAGAGGATTATGGCTCCAAGTTCTAACTATTGAATGGCATTTAACTTTTAGT
>VMDO01013627.1:39877-57594 GCA_007922755.1 Pedetes capensis | reverse complement strand
TCAAATGCTTTTGCATAGTCAATAAAACATAGACATCTTTTTGATATTCTCTGCTTTCAGCTAATATCCACCTGACATCAGCAATGATGTCCCTAGTTCCCCACCCTCTTCTGAATCCCGCTTGATTTTCTGGTAATTCCCTGTCTATATACTGCTGCAGTCGCTTCTGAATGATCTTTAGTAGAATTTTGCTGGTGTGTGATATTAATGATATTGTCCGATAGTTTGCACATTCAGTTGGATCCCCTTTTGGGGGAATAGTCACACATATGGATCTCTTCCAGTCAGTTGGCCAAGTAGCTGTTTTCCAAATCTGTTGGCATAAACATGTTAACACCTCCAGTGCTGCATCTGTTTGTTGAAACATCTCTATTGGTATCACATCAATTCCTGGAGCCTTGTGTTTCGCCAGTTCTTTCAAGGCAGCTTGCACTTTGTCCTTCAACACCATTGGTTCCTCTTCATATGCAACCTCTTGGAATGGTTGGTCATCTACCAATTCTTTCTTGTATAATGACTCTGTGTATTCTTCCCATCTTCTTTGGATGTTTCCTGCATCATTTAATATTTTCCCTGTAGAATCTTTCACTACTGCCACTCGAGGCTTGAATTTTTTCTTCAATTCCTTAAGCTTGAGAAACACAGAGCGCGTTCTTCCCTTTTGATTTTCTGCCTCCAGCTCCTTGCACATGTCATTATAATATTTGTTTTTGTCTTCTCGAGCTGCCTTCTGAAATCTTCTGTTTAGTTCCTTAACTTCCTATTCTACTCTAATTATTCTTGATTTCAATAAACATTTCTGAAGCATCTTTCTATGTCCTACCATTAAAAAAAGCTGATCTCTGTAAATGTGAAAGGTAGTTTATCCTAACCAGTACTGTGATGCTGACATTAAGTCCTTAGGCAACAAAACCAGGGACTCATTTTGAAAAATAAGATCATATGGTCATATCTATATACATGTATGTATATCAATCACAGTCTGTCAGAAACAAACAATACTCTCAGAAAGACAAGATGCCCAATCCCAGCCAAGAGTCTCACAGATTAATGCTTAACTGGTGATGTATGGGTCCAACAGACCCGAGCAATTATTTCTGTTCGCCTTGTACAAGACAATTCTGTGCAATTATGTCCAAGTGCTCATCTCTTCAGTGCCTTCCTAAAATTAGGCCTACTTGTTGAGTAGTTGCATGTCTGATTTTGATTCACTAAGGGTAGAAGATACAAGAGAGTTTGGGTCTCTTAGACCCAACATTACTTGGTATGTCACTTTATTTAAAAATTACTATCCCTCTATTTCTGTGCAATATAATTCTTATAGCAATAACATTGATAAAATGGCATCCAAAGACTTCCTGCATCTATGAAGGCTGATGATCCTTGATTTCCAAAGTTTTCCTAGCAAACTTTGAATGAATTAAATGAAAAAGATGAATATGTAAGTGACATGGATGATTGTGATGATGACCAATCGGTCAGTGTGTTCTCACAATACAGACACCAATCAAGAAGCAGAATAAAAAGCAGTAAGAGAAAAAAAAAATAGAAGAATATAGAAGACAAGAAGGAGAAGCAGGAGGAAACAGTAGATAGGGCAGCAGTAAATTCTTAATATTACATATGAAAGTTAGAAACAGTTATCATGATTGGACTTTATGAAGACATTAGGACAAAAACTAATTCTTACTGAATTGCAACAGCGAGTATATAATGAAAGAATTCCTATCCAAAGACTAACTTTGATTAAGTGTATTTTAGGACCTGAAAAGCTTCATACACCTCAAAAAAATCAAGACCCAGCAAAAAGAAAACAATGTTACATATGCTCATCAAGTTAATTTTTGATAGAACAAACAGAAAAACATCTTATTCCTGTACCAAGTGCAAAAAGCTTGTCTAAACGTTTAAAGTTTTCCAAAGTGCTGTGCAGAAACTGTGATACAAACTTTGAAATGTAATATTTTATGCTTTTATTTTGTTCCATTACTGAATAAAACTCAGTTAAAAATATGAATAATGTTTATCAAAATGCATATATGGAAATGTCACAATGAAACGCATGTCAAAATGAATGACATTAAGATGTACATTAAAAATTTCTAATAAAAAAATAAATAAAGGTAAAAAAATATATATCAAGAAGTGACTTTCACTTTAAGTACTAAAGATTTTCTATCAATTTAACAAATTATAACAGAAGTTTTTTTAAATAAAATGTTCAGAAATATATATTTTGAAACCAAAACAGACAAAATACTTTAAGAAAAGTTTAAACTAAAATATAAAACCACTTGCAACAAAAAGAAATACCTATACAACCTTAAAGAGGATATGGGTCTTAGCCAATGTCATGGGTTATGTTTTGGTTAGTCCACATCATCAGTTAAGTGATAAGCAATTATAAGGTCACGATGAAAGGCAACCTAACACATAGCCCAACATGTGGAAACTGAGTGAATCAACTTTAGATATTGAAATTATCAGACATAAACTATTCTTTTTAAAAAAAGAAAAATGCTGAAAATAAGCAAGCATGAAGAGATGATTAAAGATGAATAAGTACATTTGAATAATGAAATGGAACTTTTATAGAGTAAAATGTGACTATTCATTTTTTTAAAAAACAAAAAAGCTAAACAAGTTAAAAAGTAGGCAAGCACAGATGACTTGGTAAACTAAGAAACATAGCTAAAATTAACCATGGTACATTACTAGTTAACAAGGTCATAAAAAACAAAAGGTTAGAAGGACTTGGAGAATAAGAAGATATATTTCAATCTGATCCCAGTAAAAAGCAGAAAACACTAGAAGAGATAAGACCTGAGAACTTTCCAAAATTGATTAAAGATTCTAGATTTAAGAAACATTCTGTACCCTAAATAATAAATACATATATACTATACCTAGTAAAACGTCACAATACTTAAAGAGAAGACCTTAAAAGTCACCAGTAAGAATATTTAGGAATCTCAACCTGGAAGCAAACTTGCCAACGGCAAACACAAATTCTCTCAGAAGGACAGCCTCTTAATTCAGGGTCTCACAATTCTTTCTTAGGCAAATATGAACTCAAGATGAAGATTATGAATGAAAGATCAGAAAAAACACAGTATCCTATGGCAGAAAATAATGGCTAGTCCAGAATTGCTTATTCAAGAAAAATCATATTACAAGATGAGACAATATACAGTTGTCCCTTGGTATCCGTAAAGAACTGGGTCTAAGACTCTGTGCAGACACCAAAATCTTCAGATATTCAAGTTCCTCATGTAGTATGTCACAGTGTTTGCATATAACTTACAAACATACTGCCATATACTTAATCTTTAGATGATTTACTTTAAATATATAATATAATGTAAATGCTAGGTAAATGGTTGTTATACTCTATTTTCAGAGAAACACAAACTACAAGTGTCAACAATCAACTAATGTTCATAGAAGAAACTTCTAGGAATGTATGTCAAGAAATAAAATAACACCAAAGGAATGATCTGAGATACAAAGAGTCAAAAATAATTAAAACTGGAAATGTGTATATAATGCTAAGGAAACACTGAATAAAATAATAAAGTTAATTTGTGACAGAGCAAATAGAATGAATACAGACTTCAACAGCATGTAACTAGGAAGAGGGAAAGATGGACAGTAAGGGCATCCTTTTTTAAATTATTGTTCAGGAAGAGAGATAAAGATAATCATTAAGTTTAGACTTTACAAAGAAAAACATTTCAGGAATTCTAAAAGTACAGAAATAAAAGATTATGCAAATGTTAAAAAAAATGGAGGAACTTGAATACCAATCCATATCCTCCTCATTGGGTTGTGGGAGGAGAGATAAATTTGATGTATGAGATATATTACAGTGTATCCTTGTATCCTTAGGAAAGCCGATGTATTAAATGAGATGTATTAGAACAAATTATTTTCTGCATTGGAAATGACTTCTTATATTGCAAAGTAAGGAGAGAAAAGGAGAATCCTACCTTAAGATATACTAAAAAATGTGTACTATGAATATTAGGGCCAACTATTACAAAATGTTTTTTAAAAACAGTATAATTGGTATGCAATGGTAATAGAGGAAAAACATGTATTCATATAAGATATTCAATTAAACCAAAGAAGGCAGAAAAGAGTGGAAGATCAATTCCCTGAAAGACATAAGCCACCAAAAGTCACGCGAGAAGAAACAGTTACTATTAGTCCTGTATCTATTAAATTAATTGAATCAATAATATCATTCCAAAACAGAAAGCACAGGACCACATGGATTCACTGGTCAATAACTACCAAACATTTAAAGAGGAAATAATACTAACACTCCGCAATCTCTTGTAGAAAATAGAAGCAGAGGGAATACTTACTAACTCATTCTGTGAGGCCAGCATTACCCTAATAAAAAAACAAATAAAGACATTACAAGAAAGGAAAACTACATACCATTTTCTCTCATGAAAATACATGCACAAATAACAAAATATTAGCAAGCTGAGTCAAACAATGTGTAAAAAGAATTATACAAAATGACCAAGCAAGATTTACTCCAGGTATGCAAAGCTGATTCAACATTTGAAAATCAATTGATGTAAACCATTACATCACGGGCTAAAGAAGAAAAATCATGTGATCACATCAATAGAGGGAAAAAAAACAAAATCCAAATACCCATTTATGATAAGATTTAAAAAAATCAGCTATCTAGGAATAAAAAGGACTGAAACTTGACTTCAAAAAAATGTGCAAAAAAAATCCTAGAGTTATCATCACAAATAATGGTGATAAAAACAAGAGTCTTTTCCAATAAGACTGGGAGCTAGGCCAGGATGTCCCTCTTCACTACTCCTATTCAACATTGTACATGAAGTCCTCAATAATGCAATAAGACAAAGAAAGGCAATGGAAGGCACAAACAGGGAAGGAAGAAATTACAACTATCTTAGGTAGCAGATGACATGATGGTTAATATAGAAAATCCCAAAGAATCAACCAAAAAACCACTGAAATCAACAAATGATCATAGCAGACTGAAGTGTACAACATTAATATACAAGTCAACCATTTCCCATTAATATAATTTATGGTATATTAGCACTAAGTACATGAAATATTTATGAATATACAAAAGATCTACATGAAGAAAAGTACAAAGTTCTGATGAAGAAAACAAAGATTTAAATAAATAAAAACATCCCATGTTCATAGATAGGAAGGCTCAATATTGTCAAGGTATTATTACTTTATTATTACTTCTCAATTTCATCTATAGATTCAATACAATTAAAATTCCACCATTATTTTATGCCTGTATGCAAAATGAATCTAAAGTTTATATGAAAAGTTTATGTGGAAAGACCCAGGATAGCCAAGAAAACAAAGTTGGAAAACTGACACTACTCAACTTCAAGACTTACTATAAAGCTACAGTAATGAAGACAGTGTGGTATTGGCAAAAGAATAGACAAATAAATAAATGAAACAGAATAGAGCACCTAGAAATAGATCCACACAAATATAGTCAACTGCGTTTTGACTAAGGAGCAAAGCAAGACAAGTCAATGGAGAAAAGGTGGTCATTTCCCAATGAGTCATAGTTGCAAGGGCATGTAGAAAAGAAAAAGAAAACAAAAATTAATCTAAAGTCCTTATGCTTCTCACAAAAACTGAATCAAAATGGATCACAGAGTCAAATGGAAAATGCAAAACTGTAAGACTCTTTGAAGATAATATATGAAAAAAAAAATCTAGGTGACCATGGGTTTGAAGATGCATTTTTAGATGGAATACCAAAAGCACAGTCATGAAGAGGAAATTAAGAAGTTGGATGTCATTATAATTAAAAATTTCTGCTATGAAAAAAGTTACTGTTAAGAGAATGAATGTCATAAACTGGGAGAAAAATCTTTGCAACACACATAACTAATAAAGACTGTTATATAAGACATATAAGGAACTCTTACAAAGATACAATAAGAAATCAAACAATCCAATTACAACATGGGCAAAGATCTGAACAAACATCTCATCAAAGATAAGCAGATGGCAATATCATGTCATCTTGGGAATGCAAATTAAGCAATGAGCTGCCACTAGACACCTTTTATAAAATGACCAAATCCAAGGCAACTTGATAGGAATTCTCACTCATGCCTGGAACAATACAAAATGGCACACTCACTTTGCAATACAGTTTGGATGTTTCTTATAAAATACAACACATTCTTACCCTATGATCCAGAAATTGTGTACCTGTTATTTAACTACATGAGTTGAAAATTTATTGACACATAAAATTTCCATGTGAAAGTTTTTATGTGAGTGCCAGAACAAAGGAGTACAACCAACAGATTCCTCCGCTGAGTAGATAAACAAACTGACATATTCACACAATGGATTATTATTCAGTAACAAAAATGAAAGAGATGATGAATCAAGATGACATGGGGGAACCTTAAATATATATTGCTAAGTAATGAAGTCAATATGAAAAGGCTTATCTACTATATGATCCCAACTATATAACTTCAGAAAAAATAATAATATAGAAACACTAAAAATGTCAGTAGTTGTCAAGAGGTCAAGGAGGCAATGAAGGATGAAATGCAGCCCAAATAATTTTTAGGGCAGTAAAATTATACTATGTGATCCTGTAACTATAGATCTGTATCATTATACATTTGTCAAAATCCTTAATATATACAATGCAAAGTATGAAGCCCAATGTTACCTATGGGCTTTAGGTGATAATGATATATCAATATTAGTTCACTAATTATAATAGATGTACCACACCAAAGCCACATGTGAGTAATACAGGAAATTGTGTTTAGGGGGATAAAAGAATATATAGAAATTCTCAGTCTTTTCATCTACTTTTTTCTACAAAGCTAAAACTACTCTAAAAACTAAAATCTATTAATTTGAAAAAGGCAATCAAAGGATTAGTAAAAAACCTTCATGAAGATAGTTATCAATTTAGGGAAGACATGAGATGAGACAGAGAAAAAAACACAGGTATAACTGCATTAGTAATATTACAGCTCTAATGTTGGGTAATAGGGTCACAGAGATTCCTTAATTATGCCTTGTAACTTGCGACATGTCTAATAGATATACTTTTCAACTACTGGCTCAAACAAAATCAAAAATTCTCTCATCAGTATACATGTAATCACTTCAAATTAAATTGTAATTGACTACAGAGCAAATGATGTGTTACTTAAAGTAAGGCACACACAGAAACAAATTAATAAATTTCCTATGAGTATCTACCATGGGTAGGTGGCATAATATAGCAGAAAGAATGACCTTGTGATTAGACCCTCCACTTTAATTTCAACTTAGCTTTATACAATTTTGTGAACTTGAGAAATTTCATTTAATCTATTTCTGGTTTCTCAAATGGAAATAATATTCATACCTTAAGCATTTCATGTGCAAGAAATAATATGAATAAGTTACATATAAAATAGATTCAATCTATTAAAGGTATGAAACAAAAAATTCCCTTCCCATTGTTATATTCTGAAGATTGTGAAGTGAGTATGACAAAAGTTTAGGGACATTTACTACAGCCTGAATGTCTAGAATGAAACCCTAGCTCTGACTCACATTGGTTGTAATAAGATTACTACATCCCTCTGTTACCTCATGTATAAAATGGAGATGATAAAGTGGTACTTCACAAAGTTGTGAGAATTAAATAAGCTAATTCACATTGTTTAGAATACACAGATGAAAGTAATTAATCATCGGCTTTTCTCCTGTTTTCATACATGAAAAACTAAATGCTAAAAAAAATCTGCCTTTTCATATATGAGGGCCTAAAACATAAAAAGAATGATGACAAAATTAGTGAATTATTGAGAGATACTAAAATAATATTGCTATTTAATGACTTGTGACTTTAATCTGACTAGGCCTAAGTCTTTATTATAAAATAAGCTTAAAACTTTAAAGCAAATTATAACTTGACAGATATCAAAGAGGCGAGGTATCTCACTAGAGTATATCAAATATATGAATAGCTTCAAGTAAATGAATGATTGGAGATTAAAGTTTAAGCTGTTTGTCAGAATAAATTTTAAAACAGTTTAAGGCTAAAAAAAACAAAAGAAAAGTTAAGTCTGGTTGAATATCGTTCTCAGCGACACTAACTCGCAAAAAATTAACTTCATTCTATACATTTTTATGGTGTATAATCTACCTATTAGTTATTTAGTTACTCTCTTTGAGACTTAATTCATTTATAAGATGAAAACATGATTAAATGTGACACTACATACAACAGCATTTAGAAAACTGCCAAGGTTTCCAGAAATACATGGCCCTATTATTTATTACTAGTTCTATAAGTCAGTTTATCACTGAAGACTACAGATACCACTACTGATCTCGAGTGAGACAAAGTCTAAAAAGCTACAAATTACAAAGTCAAAAATGGTCAAATTTCATTTATTTTGAAATAATAGTTATTCTCATGGAAGAAATATTTTCCATTCTCAGTTTTAAAACAGACAAAAGAGGATTTGCTAGGCAAAAACTCAACCTGTCTTTAAATACGTAAAAGAACTGCTATCTTTTTCCCAATCCACTTTTCTTAAGCCTTTCCTCTACCCAAGGACTCGTAAGATACCCACTTTAAAGCACAGAAAACAGCTGGAAAATGAAGTACTGCGCTTATGTACACATCAGGACAATATACTACACCATTTAGAAAAACCTTCAAAGGTATCCTGGTGAAGCAAAATATGTGCTACAGTCAAGCAGTCTCTGTACGCCAAGACACTGCATCTGGGTTCACTGACCACTCCATGTCTCAGTTTCCTCATCCTTAAAATGGGAAGTAGTAATACTATACTTTCAAAGTTTTTGTGAAAGTTAAGTGAAATTGAGTGTGTGTGTGTGTGTGTGTGTGTGTGTGTGTGTGTGTGTGTGTGTAGAATTGATGATCAGTCAGTAGCATAACTGTTCAGCAAAAAGATAAAATACTTGACAAAATCACACAAGAGCCTCCTATAAGAATAAATAGGACTTAATGAGTATAATAAGTGTACGGTTCACACTATCTTGACCTATAAAATTCAAAACATACATAATTTATTTTGTCTATGTTTACAATAAATTAAACTGTACTGAAGTCTCAGCAAGTTAATGGTAAATGTTTATTTAAATTGTAAATCAAAAATGTATGAATAGCTTCACTGTTCTTGGTTAAAAAACAAAAAAGCTGTGCTAACTACCTAAAATCTAGTAAATCTGACCACAAATTTTAAGAATTCAATCATTCTAGCTGCATACACTCTCTGTGCTGATGTAACACATAAACGAAATCTTGAAATTAGAATTTAAAAATAACATCAATTAAAATCATTTTGTTATTTTGACATGCTTGACATTTAAGAGAAGACAGATATTTTGGGACATTTCCCAGAGTGACTTGTGATTTTAAGTATATACCTGGACATACTTGTCTACAATTACAGTAAAAATAAAATTGACATAAGGAAATACAATTCTGAATTACCATAAAAAGAGCAACTGGCAATACATCTTATAACAAATAATGCACACATAAAGTAATATGTTTGGCTAAAATCTTCCTTTCCTGGAATATTTTTTGAAGTTTTGAATTATGTAGCACTGCTCAAGAACTTTTTGAAAAATCTTAAAAAGCATTTTCTCAGACTGCTCAAATAAATGTTATAACAATGTCTAGTTTGGGATCTAGTCAATAATAACTAGAGTTAATTTATTCTGTTCTGCTCTTATTTCTTAAGCAAGGAAAAAATTCAGAATATTTTCCTACAAAGTAGAAATAAATGCATTTAGGGAGCAATTAGGATTTGGTATTTTCCTCTTGGTAAGAATCAGAAAATCAAAACACTTTTATAAAACAGAACTACAGTCTCTTATTAATTTCCTTTTTGAAAGACATTTAGAACTCACGGAAATATATATTCTGCAATCATCAAATTATGTATTCTATAAATATTCTCTATGTTTATACTTCCAGGAACTGTACAACTTTGCATAATGTCACAACAAAAAAGGCTAGTATATATTGAAATTGCAATAATTGACTAAGATTTACCAGAGTGTACTTATGATTAATTGGTTGATGTCTTCTCCCTTTCTTCCCATACCAGAGGCGAGACATTTCCTTTCCAGGGCAAATTAAGTTACATCAAATCACCACGGAAGAACTGTTTTCAAAAAGCATTCTTCCTCTGTCAAAGATAAGTCTCCAGCCCCAGAGCCCTATTATAGTGACAAAACAGTTCTGCTAGAGACAAAGATTTGATTGACAGGACAGAGAGCTAATCACTAAGTAGTATCCATTGCAAAGATAGTCCTGAGTGGAGACTGTAAAGCTGGGGAGGGAGAAGAGGGTTTCCCATGCTTAAGTTTGGTTGCGCTGTATCCAAATGTGCAAATAAAGGGCTCAAAAGTTTAAAGACACAGTGCACATATTTCCAAACATCAGGAGACTAACAAATATTCTAAAAGTACCTTGGTCACCAAGAATAGTAAGCACAATTTCTACATTCCCTTCCAAATTACACATAAAGTTTCAATTACCATTTTGTTTGCACATATAGTCATAAAATTCTGTTATTCACAGCTACGAATCCTGTAAAATTTCATTTTTCATATGAACATTTTAAAAAGAAGAGGTCTGTTTTTAAACTGCTTTCTCTAGCATAACATTTATTGAAAAATTACTTATATTCAACATGCCTACATATGCTGTACTTCACTAACCAGTAGTATGCTGAATGTAACCACAGAAGTGAACTTTTAAAATATTAAATATAAACTATAAATACATTTAAATTCATATAAACTAAAATTGTCTGGAATTCAATTTTAACTAAAACATCAATGCTGTAATAGTATATCTGAATATTTATTCCATTTTAAGGTAGACCTGCTCCTTGCCCTTTACCTTGTATATGTACACAGTCCTGTCTCTTCATATACATCCTACTTTTCTAAGACATACAACAGTGCACGACACCCATGCTTCGAAAACTTCTACAGTCCAGCATGCACGGAACACAGCATACCCTAGAGTGAATACTCCACCTTCCCAACACCAGCAATTCCCCCATATCACTCTCAACTATCCCCACCAGACATACTTTTTCCCATAGTCTCTCATTCTCTCATAGGCATACCATCATGAACTCCACATAGGCCTTAGAGACGTCTTAAATATAGTGTATAGCAGTCATATCCCATCATCTCACCACAAACACCCTCTAACACAAGTCAGCAATATTATATATTTTAAAAACTTATAACTTCTAATCAAATCTTCTAAAACGCAAAATATTATGTGTTCCAAAATGAAGTGTGATATATTACAAACAAAACAAAACATACCAAGGACAGCACAGCCTGTTCTGTGGGCTGCCTTCAACATCTATATCTGAAAAATGTAATCTCTGTGTAGTGACTTTAGATATAAATACTTCCTTCATTTTGGGACAAAAATCAATATTATACGGATTTTACTGACAAGGCTGGAAAATGACTAGGAGATTTTTTTGCTCATTGTTTTTTTGCTATATTGACTCGATTTTAATTTTGGAGTATTTGTGCTTTAATAATAAAAAACATCTGTTTATTTAAATAAACTCTAAAATACTCATTACCTGGCAGTTTAGGAAATAAGATATGAAGCAAACAATTGAAACCCTTTGATATGGTGATTCTTAGAAGATGCTATAATATCAGTACTGTAGTCTTCTCTGGGAAACCTAATGAACAACTATGGCAATAACCCTATTTAACAATAGGTATTGAAGCGAACTAAGTCCACAAGACAATCACCATATAGTAGTGAAAGAACCAAATCCCATAATAACATGATAGATCTTATGGTGGAGAATACTAAGATTAAATTAAATATTTAAATTTATATAACTTAAATGGAGAACACTAGAAATTAAAATAATCATAGAAAGACCACAGAAATAATTTTAAAAACCATTTAAACTAGGAGGCAAATTCTAAAACATTTAGAGGCTTATATAATAATGGTTTAGCGGTTTATGTAATAAGCAGTCAACATATTTACACTTATACTTAAATGAGTAACTCGAGCTTAACTGAGAAAATGTAAGATCAAACACCTCAAGAACAAGTTGCCTAAGAAACTAAAATTTAACAAAACACCTTTTTATCAATACTTTAGCAAGAGAAGTGGGGAACAAACCAAAGCAGTTTCCTTTTAATATTGAGAATTTTAAAAATAAGTAACACCAATATATTATATAACTTATCAACATATAATATCAGTAAACTCATTTTTAAAAAATTAATCAAAACGTATAGGCCTGGGAAGTAAATAAATTTCTAAATAAGCCAATTAAAACTGACTCAATAAAGTCAGTTTCTTAGCTGCCTTTATCATTCTAACAATAGTAAGTTTGGAGCATGGGAAATACTAAACTAAAAATAATTTTAGAGACAAAGAAATTTGGACAATTTTCTTTGAGATCTTATTCCAAAAGGAGTAAGATATTAACCCACAGAAGTAGCACAATAAGGAATTTTAGCTTAACAAGCTCTACTTTTGAGTTCAGTGTGGTTAAGCAGCCAGACTGGCAAACCTAACGTATGTGAACACTTCATAACTTAAGACTTTCAGAGGATTCTAGTATAAAGCCTTTTGGTCCTTGGAGAAGAAGGTGATATACCCAGAAGTGCAGTAGGCAATGTATCATAACCTAATGACAGGATAAAACTGATTCATCTTACTGTAGTATAATTTGTACTTCATGATAAGAAATTAAAATTTTGCTTTTCTAACACAAATTATTAAGATGAACCCAAGTGTACATGGATATTAAAACAGATTTCAAAAATAATTCGGACTTATTACGGCTGCTGCTTTAGGTTACATTACTGGACTATGGGGGATTTGTCAAGGACATCCAACTTGACTTCTAGCATTATTGTTGTTGTTAGGTGCCGTCGAGTCGGTATCCGACTCATAGCAACCCTCATGGGGTTTTCAATGGCTAAGTGCTTCGGGATTGTCTTGGGAGTGGATTGCCAGGCCCTTCTACCATGACTTCCAGCATAGTATGCTTCTTTTTTTTCTCTTCTTTGTAGTGTATATGAGTATACAACCTGATGGGAGTTCTTTGGTTTTAAGAGAGCTATGTCTGAATTGCCTGCAGCCGGGGCACTGTGGCATCCAATCCTGTCAGATCTCAAAAGCTAAGCAGGGTCGGGCCTGGTTAGTACTTAGATGGGAAACCACCTGGGAACACCAGGTGCTCTAGGCTTGGGAGAAGGAGCTGACAAGCCACTATAAAAACCAATCAGCCACAGAAAACCCTATGAATAGCAGACAAGCAGTAACAATACTATTTCCCCTGTTGTACATAGGGTCAATATGAGTCAGACACCAACTTGACGGCACCTAACAACATGTCTGAATTACATATTTGTACCAGCTGCTATTAAAAAGAATTTTTTAAAATCAAGGCATAAAATGATTTAAAAACCTTTCTGAACCATGTTGTTGTTGTTGTTAGGTGCCATCGAGTTGGTATCTGACTCATAGCGACCCTTGTAGGGTTTTCAATGACTGATTGTTTAGGGATTGCCATGGGAGTGGATTGCCACGTCCTTCTCCCATTTTTGCGGTGCTAGGAATCAAACTGGGGACCTCAGAGACTGCAGAGCGGTGCTCTACCAACTGAGCTAAATACCAGCCCCTTCTGAACCATAGTGAACCAAATTTATGTTTTTGGTACAGCACCTCAAATAAAAGTATTGTGAAAAAAATTTTATACAGTATAATTTGATACTCAAAAACATAACTATGTTATGATTAACATATAAATTTTCCATAGGCTTAGTATCTTATATTTAACATACTACTTGAAATGGTAGCATGGAATAGAAGAGTGATTTTCCACCTTGACCGAACACTGTAATTATTAGGGCAACTTTAGAGACTATGGTTAACTAGGTCCTACTCCAATGATTCTGACTTAATTGGTCTGAGGTGTGACCTGAGTTCTAAGATTTTTGAAAGCTGCTGCACGTGATTCAGAGCTTCTGCCAAAGTTGGGAAGATTTGTGCTAGAAATAATACAGGTTATGAATTAGAGATTAACTACTATGACATAAAACTATGAGAATTTTACCCAAGTAAGAAATAAGCTTAGAGACACTATCTGTAAAATAAAGGCTATGCTTAAAAGTGTTGCTCTAGCTCTATCAACTTACAGGAAATTCATGTTAATAGACCCCATGGGAATGTAATTAGAAAAACAGAAATTGTAGGAACTTCTTCAGGAAAAAATTTGATTTCTTAAAAACTAAAATCCCCCAGGAAAAAGCAGAGAAAAGAAAGAAAATAGAGAGGAAACCTACTTTTAGAGAAATTAAGGAATGTTTTAACTAACCCCAATATTTAGAATTTAGTTGGATCCTTACCAAAAACCAAATTGTAAAAATACATACATTTTAAATGTATTTTAAGTATTTTTACAACATTTGAAGAAAGATAAACTGGAGAAAAAGAGGGATATAAATGGAATAAATTGATAAAATGGAGTGATTGGTACATGCAAATTCATCATACTACTTATCTCTTTGTTTTTGTATATTTACCAAAGGCAGCATCATCTGGAAACAGTAGGTATCCCTAAGCATGTTTCCTTATCATTACCTTAGGACCTACCTGACACTTTGCTGAAATCCCATTAAAGTACTTCCCTTTTCCTTAAAAATGCACAAAAACATTCATATCAAAAAACAAGAAGTGGGGCTGGGGATATAGCTCAGTGGCAGAGCACTTGCCTAGCACGCACAAGACCCTGGATTAGACTCTCAGCATACAAACAAATACAAACAAACAAACAAAAAATAAGCAACATTATTCAAAAGTTGCAAAGTGCCACATATAACAGTATCCTTGGTATACATAATCTACTTACTGACTTCCTGTGGTTGGATACTGGCAGAAATCTGAAGAAAGACTCTAAGATAAGTAGTTCCTTCTCAGTTGCAAGGAAAGGTTATTAAACTCCTAACAGAACTCATAACTCATATCCCATTGGTTTGGGGTGTTGTACCAAAAACAGAAATTTGGTTCACTATGGAGAAAGGTTTTTTCATTATTCTGTGCCTCCGTTTTTTAAAAACATGCTTTCAGACCAACAGCAGCCATGCCAATGCAATTAATTCAGGTATAGCTCTCTCACAAAGTGAAGGACTCTTATCATGTGGTGTCCTCAGACATACAAGAACCGGGAAATCAATCTTTATATACCTTGAGTAATGTAGATGGTATTTCTCAGATCTTTGTTCCTAATATTTAGGAATTACTCTGATGTGTCATTAGAGGCTCTTATCCATGACCACCTTATAATCTGGCTAATTTTTCTCTTAGTAAATATAGGTTTCTACTAATCTCCTATCTCTGCAATTCATTATATAAATCTCTAATACTGCTCTTTCTTCCTTGCTCTTCTCATATTTCTAATTCTTAATTTCCTACCTTTTCTAATTGCATTCAATAGGACTGGCTTTTAATTTGAGTATTTTGGAATTCTTTTAAATATTTATAGAATTTTCTCTTGCTATCACAAGTGCATGTTTTAATAATTTAGGGTGCCATATTTTATAAATGCTTTTGCAGTTCTTAGGAGATGATGATGATGACACAGGATCTGGAAAGACTCCATAAATAGTTAAGTACTAGGGAGAAAAATCTTGGAAAAGTAAAGTGGAAGATAAATATTTTTACATTATTGTGTTGTTGCTGTTGCTGTTAGGTGTTGGTCTGACTCACAGCAACCTTATGTACAACAAAACTAAACACCCTCAACACTGTGCCAACCGCTCAGCACTATGTCAATGCTTCTCTGCATTTTTTGCAGTTTTTGATGGCTGACTGTTTCATTAATGGGTTGCCAAGTCCTTCTTCCATTTTTGCAGTGCTGGGGATTGAACCTAGGATCTCAGAGAGCCCAGGGCAAGCACTCTACCAACTGAGCTAAACCCCAGACACTACATTATTGTGGTATATAGAAAACATTTGCTGCTGTTATTGATGTGTCCTGGAAGGAAAAATAAAGTCAAGTGGACCAAATAAGACAACATTTCTTTAAACTCACTGTAACAAAAAACTTTTTAACAGAGTTGTCCTAACATACTTTTTCAGGTAATAAATTCCCTCTCACTGATATGCTAAAGCAGAAGAAAAAATAGTGTAAAATGTAAAATGAGAGAAAGGCTGCCCTGGAAGTGAACTCTAATTTCTAGTCTTGACTTTATGACAAGATATTTACTATCACTGACACAAGAACTTACTTCAGAATATAGACCAGCTTTAAAGATGAAAAGATTTATATTTTATTTTAACCTATGCCCAAATTTGTTCATTAATCCAATAAATATTTATTGAGAATAATCTATATTTCTGAACCATTCTCAGCTCTGAGAATATACTAGAGTAGTGTTAATCGACAACTGCCCACTTTGTGTTCCTCACTTAGGGAGTGAGAGAATAAGGGAATGCAAGTGAGGTAAAGATGAAGTATGCCAAAGATAAGTTTACCATATGTAAGCTTCCCCAGTTAACATACAAACTGCCGTCTAAAAACATATTTCTGCCTGATAAACACCTCATAAGTATCACTGAAGAAAAGTAAAAATGAACAGAACAGTTAATTTAATCAAACAGACTGATGGCCATGTTAGTAGCCATAATAAGTTTATCTTAAATTTTAGAGCAACTATTCTCTATCTCTGTTGTTGTTAGGTGCCATCGAGTCGGTATCCGACTCATAGTGACCCTCTGTACAACAGGGGAAACACTATTGTCAGTGCTTCTCTGCTGTTCATAGGGTTTTCAATGGCAGACTAATTTTTGGGAGGGAGTTGCCAGGTCCTTCTCCCAAGCCTACAGCTTCTGGTGTTCCCAGGTGGTCTCCCATCCAGGTACTAGCTAGGCCTGACCCTGCTTAGCTTCCGAGATCTGACAGGATCGGATGCCACAGGGCTACCGCTGCAGGCATTCTCTATCTCTAGGTAGCAAAAACTTTTAGAAAAATCACTTCTCAAGCCAGGCACTGAGGCGCACACCTATAACCCCAGTGAGTTGGAAGGCAGAAGATGGATCACAAGTTCCAGGCCAGAGGCAGCCTGTGTAACTTAGTGAGACCATCTCAAGATAAGAAATAAATAAAACAGAGGCTGAGGTGCAGCTCAGTTTGGTGGCTGTAAAGTGTGCATATGCACAAAGCCTTGCGTTCAATTTCCCAGTACCACATATACACACACAAAAATCATCGCTCATTTTGAAGTACTACTGTATTATATAAGTAGTCTAGGCAAATTCCTATTTTAAAAAATCATTTTAACATTCAAAATTACTCCCTCAAAATAGTCATTAGTTTAACAAATATTTTTTGGCACTTAGAATCTATCACGCATAGCCTGGTGCTGTGGTGCACGCCTGTAATCCCAGAGGCTCGGAAGGTGGAGGCAGGAGGATCACAAGTTCGAGACCAGAAGCAGTCTGCATAATTTAGCCAGACCCTGTCTCAAAGAGCAAAAAAAAAAAAAAAAAAAAAAAAAAAAAAAAAAAAAAAAAAAAAAAAAAAAAAAAAAAAAAAAAAAAAAAAAAAAAAAAAAAAAAAAAAAAAAAAAAAAAAAAAAAAAAAAAAAAAAAAAAAAAA